>CAEGAE010085048.1:0-185071 GCA_903067095.1 Girardinus metallicus
TATATATATATATATATATATATATATATAAGTTAAGTTTTGTACAAATGATCATCAAGGACACAAACTACATGCAGGATTTTTTTTCCCATTCAACAGGTAGTGTTCAGAATACATTTGTCAATTCCTTTCATGAGCTTATAAAAACATCTATGGTCTCAAAATACACAGATTTGCTTTTAATTTGAAATCTAAACTGAAAGTTTGACAGGGAAAAGCAGGGATCTCAGTACTGTTGTCATTTCCATTTAAAGCACACTGAACTACAGTACAACAAGGATCTCACATATGTCAGGGCCACCCAAAAATGCTGAACAGTCACTCTTTAATATTAACTTTTCCATTCAAGCAAATCAGCCCTGAAACGGAGTAACGTTATATCTGCAAATAAATTGCACTTTGGGGGCAGATTTATAAATTTGAAGCAGACCTCACGGTGCTTTGTGACAGCCTTTCATTAATCAACTCAGACATGATTGTAGTTTAGCTTGCTACATACTGTGAATGAAATACCATACGTTTCTTTAATGTACACAGACATGAGTTTGGCTGGAGTCGTTATCTTACTCTTTTAATAAGAGTTTCTCCATTGTAGATAGCACACATGGGGGCAGGGCCTCGTGCTCTGAAGGCAGCTGCTCCACATCTGGAACTTAATATAAACATCATGGCCAATAAAATCATTCCATTTCCTTAATTACTATTCCTGTCATTTCCGCACTAAATGAAAAGTTATTAATTCAGGGCCAACACAAACAGGCTTCTCCAGAACGAGGAGCTGCTCCTGAAGCGCCGCCACCCCGACTACACGCCGCCGTCACTGGACTGAAACCACAAGCTCCTGCCTCTCTTTTGGCAGCGTGTGTGCGTGTGTGTAGGTGAATGTGTGTGGCGCATAGAACAGAGGCCAGGACGACCCAACGTGATCGGAAAACAACATGGCGTCTTGTTTTCCGTCGCTTACAAATGTCCAGAGCGGTGCCAGCAAAATCATGACAGGCAGACAGCTTCATGTACACTCTCCTCCTTTCATCTCTGCTTTGCCTTGTGTTTGACACGTGTGTATCAACACCCAGTTTATCCACGCTCTGTGACATGCCTCTTATTCCCGTTTTTCACAGAAGACCGTTGAAATAACACGCAGTGTGATGATAACTATTTAAGGAGTATTCTTGGAAAGCAATTTCAAGAGGTCAAATGTCACCTTGCAAATTTTCTTCAGAGGCATTCCCCACAGCTTGCCATGGGGAAAGTACGTACTGAATATGTCAACACTTTTTCCCAGTAAATATATTTCTAAGGGCTCTATTGACGTGAAATTTACACCAGATGTAGATAACAACACAAGAAGTTCTCACACACAAAGAAATCAACACAAATGAGTCAGTAAACTAGGTTATGTGTAATAAAATGGAGTGATGCAGATAATGAGTATCGGGCACACTTTCTAAAAGCCATTAAATACTAAGCAGAAAAAAAGCCCTTTCCTGTATAGTTGCATTCATAGCTCAGCAATGAACAACAATGTTAAATTTAAGAAGCTAATTGATGCCGCTGCCTTAGGTAGCTAATCTAAAGCCTGTGGATTCTGTGGAACTAAGGATTTATGTATTGTTCACACAATAGATTTTGAATCTAATCATTCAGGAATACAAATATTCCTGAATATTTGTATTCAGGAATATTTGTATTCCTGAATACAAATATTCCTTTACATTAGAGCACTTGAATGCTCTAATGTAGCATTCAAGTGTACCTCTTCAGCTTTATTGCGGATTTCAGCCCTGAGGTTTACTGAATAGCTGGACTATGCTGAAGCTCAGAGGAGAAATGTTGGCTTCATCATTCTGAAAAATTTTGAATTAATATGAGTTGCAACAACATTTAATTTCCTTTTGGGATCAACAAACTATTTTTGAATTTGAAATTATTAACAAATGACTGATATTTAATGTGCCCCAAGAACGATTGTGGAAAACTATGTGGTTAAGTATGTGGTTAATTTTTTTTATGAAGAAATTGTTTCCGGTAATTCCAAGTGTTTCTTATATCTCTTCTGATTATTCTTTTCACTCCTATCAGAAATCTTATGAGGAGGTCGGGGTTCTGTTTATGTTGAAATAAAGTTCTTTTCCATTTTCAGATTACGAGAAGTTCAGAAGTATATCTGTAACCAATGCGATCAGTATGTTTTTCAAATTTGAGGTTGCAAAAGGGTTAAGTGATTACTGTATTTTTTACCCACCATGACCGAATTGTTTTACAATACCTTCACACTCTGAAACTGTTTTGCAGCTCATCACTTAGGACTGAACAGGCTGACATTATAAGGAGCAGGATTAATTTCTGCATTTCAAGTGCCTGATTACAACTCCTTCTTTATGTGTTCAATTCTTACTCCATGTGTTATTCTACCTTGTTACATATAAGGTAATTTATAGACTAACCTGTTCTTATTTTTTAAGTGTAGAGCTATTGCCTGTTGCCAATAGCTGTGAATTTTATATTTATATCCTCGTATATTTATATACAAGCATTCAAATAGTTGTAAAGCGATACAAATAGCATAGTACAAATAGTAAAGTATTTAAGTAAAGTCATTTCACGGGGTCAAATGTCATCTTGTTGTCTTTACAACTTAGAAGGCTTTGAAAGCAGTCACCAGCATCATATTTAAATATACCCAGAAAGAGTTGATAAATTGGGACAATTGTTGATCTTTATGTTTGCACAGACATAAAGATCAACAATAGATGTATGCATCTATTTGTTGCACTTGACTCACCAATTGCCAATTCCTCATAGGCAGTATAGATAATAATGTATATGAATGACATGGCTGCTCTGACTCCAACTGAAGCCATTCACTAGCCAAGAAAGGAAGAGGATCGGCTGAGCCACACATATACTTATACAAAAGATGCATGTATGCACTCAAATACCACCAGTTTTGTAGTCAATGCTTTTGCTCCACCACACACACAATTAAAGTCCCAATTAAAGGCCATTATGGGTTTTTCCACTAGCAGCCAACCGCATGGGGAGCAGCTCCTCGGCCCGAACGTTGCGGGCGCACAGATGTCTCCTGTGTTGTCATCCAAAGGAACTCAGGCTGATCCACAAACTTTATGATCATAATTACTGATCAAAATTAAAGTGCAGCAGCAATATAAACTCAAAGGATTGGAGTAATAAAAAAAAGTTTCCTGATTCCAGTAAGCAGTGCCAAGTGGGACCAGGAGGCAAACTCTAACCGATTATTATTCTCATTTAACACCAGAGGGAGCCATTTTCATTGTATTTCAGCAGAATCCGAGTGATATTATTGAATAAAAAAGCCACATTTTCACGCCTAATTTAACCAAATTCTGTTTCCCACAGCCGCAATGAGCAGAAGATTTTAGTTCGCACTACAGATGAAAGCACTGGGGTCGTATTTCCGCTGTGAAGCCTCCATTCACCGCCGTACCCACACACGAGTTCAACACAAGTGTCTTCCCTTGAGCGGGGGCCTAAAAGTGTCATGGGTTTCCGCTTCTGAGTTCCCATCCTCTTACCCAGTGACCTTAATGAGAGAGTTAGGCTCTCATCTGGCCAAACAATACGCTGTTGTATATGGCTGTGATAAGAGGTGGCCACTCAACAGCCTGTGGACATGCAGCTGCGTAGGCGAACAGCCTTCCCTGTTTGTCCTCGGCATGACACGCACAATCAGTTGCCAGATTAAAAAAAAAAAAAAACAACCTTCACACGGACTCACACACACGTGTCAAAATGCATGATGCTGCCCAAACACACACACTCACATCCTCGCACACAAAAAAAGAGAATCCCATTCCCACCCTCTTTGGGTCTCTGAGAACTAACAATCTATTTACTCCTTTCATCTCAGGTTCAAGGCACAGATGATCTAATTTCAGATCTAATGATGAACAAATAAGTGCCAAATATCTAAAATAAGTGTCCACAATGACAGTCCTGTGAACCGCTGAATGATAAACGAGGTCTTTCTTTGTGGACACTATCGTTTATTCTTTGAGCTATTTAGGGAATTAAAAGGCCCTTCTCTGTCCAAGTTCTAATTTTAACGCTAATTTTGGGAGACAGAAAACTAATTGAGTCATCTGGAAGGTAGAGAGTTAGTTCCCCTGGGAATAGTTGAAAACCAATTTGCAGAGAAAGAAAATGTTATTTTTTTGAGAAGAATAAACCCAAAAGTATTGCAGAATAAGCTCACTCTAGTAAACATTTGAGAACTTTAGCACACATATACAAACAAGCAAAACTATTGAAAAATGAAGTGCAAGAAATCTGATGCAGGTACTTTTTTATGGTCTAACTTAATTCTTTTAAGTTAGACCTCCATACAATAGAGATTGGAAGTGCTGCTGATAACCACTTTATAAAACTTTGCTGCAATACTTGAGGATGTCATGTTGTTGTAGCAGAAAGAAAGTTGAGTTGTAGCAGGAAATATTGAGAGCTGGTTTGGATCATCAGAAGTTGGTGCAGGACAAAAAAATAAAGTGATGAATAAAAACTAGAATCAGAGCAGGGAAGAAAAAATGGCACATCTAAGTCATGACGACCAGGTACTATTAAAGACAGAAACAATTGCTTCTGTTAGAAAAAAAAAAGCTTTCTTAAAGGTCTAAAAATTTCCAATGTAGTCTTGGAATTATTTGGGTCCATCCACTTAACTGGACTGTGGGTGAGTGGCAGTCATTAAAACCAGATGTACATGTGGGGGGAGAGGAAAACTGCGACAAATATTCCACAGTCAATGAACGGCCTCAGATGGACAATCTACAGCAATCTGCAGGGCTCCTTGTGTGAAATAACGAGGTGTTTCCCTTCATGTAGGCAACAATATGACCTCAGTGGGAGGAGCTGTGGAAGATATTCAGAGCAAATTCAGAACCAGAGGTTGCTTTTTTCAAATCCAGTACATAGACAGGAAAATCCCATATCTGTGTGTCCAGTAAGAACAAACAGAAACACAGAGATGAAATGAAGGATTAATATTAGACAAAATAAAAAGACAGAAGGGGGAAAAAGAAGACCATGTGTGTAAACAGAGCAGATAGAAACCAGATAGGAGGCAATCGTAAAGGTAATATGGAGAGAGAATGAGTTTAGCAGAGTCCATTAAAGCCTCAAAGGGAACACTTCTAGGCAGACCCCGGACTCTGATGGAGAAGACACTCTAACTCCAGGTTAGTGTCTCGCTCTGAGTAATGGACAAATTCGTTTCCAGACTCCCATGGCCCCTTCGAGAGCTCCGGTGAGCTCCCGTGATGAAGTTAGAGAGGGTGGGGGAGTTCAGGCACAATGAGCCGCGCTTGTCTCCATTTACTGTTGAATGCAATTTGGGATCAGATTGCAGCGGAAGCACGACTGACAGCAGAGGAATCTATCGAATTCAGCTCAGACATCACAATAATATTGAGACTTGTTTATAAACAGACATTTGGGAGGGCTCGCTTGAGAAGTTCAGAGAGCAAAGCATGACCGAAACAGGTGTGAAACAGTAAAAAAACCTTCATTTTATTTTTCTTATTGTTCACTTTACCCTTGTGCCTTTTCCTAGTGGTTAACCAAGTCTTGGCTTGTCCCTGCAGAGCGACGCCATCCCTATTATAATGCCATCATCCTTGCCCGCCAAGCCATAGAGAATGATGTCACTTCCACTCTTGGTCATAGTGGTTTGGGTTTGGCCACTGGTGCATGTGACAATTTGTGCACTACTTGGCAGGCCTGAAACTCCCAGCCTGGCAATTAGCCACAACACCCACAGCCTCACCCAGTTTTCATTGATGCAGGTTTTGGGAGTACCCTTATTTACTCCGCATCACTTTCAGCACTGCCATGTTAAACGCCATTCTTTTCGTCACTTCTCTCATAGTTTCCTCTCTGGCCGTTTAGCCCGAAGCTTTCTACTCGTTTTGCGAGGCAGAAAGGAGCCGAGCAGGGGCCAGCCTGGTGACTTCTGAAGGAAATACACAGAACAAGCGACAAGAGACTGCGGTAGTGTGACTGCGGCAAGATGCCCGCCATGTCCAGCCCACTCTGCCTTGTGTTTAGTGGCAGCCTTTCTTCTAATGCCAGGTGGGAGGGAATGAAAGCGTGCTTAGAAAAGGCGACTGAATGAACACAGGCCTCGGATGGATCAAACAGCAGATACTCAGCAAAGTGTGGGACAACAGCTTTTTTTGTGATACATTATAGTTCTAAACAAAGTCCTCTCTAGAAATTACAACGTTTGGGATGAAATTAATGCATTACGCAAGTGTCAGAATAATATTTTTTGGCCCAAAATATCCCAAATTTTGTGTGGTGGTGCCCTGGCAGTGAAATCTGGTCTTAATGCTTTAGGTAGCAGGAATATCAGTGCTTAAATTTTCAATATGGAGATGAAAATAAAGACATGGATATTCAGATTTTTTTTTTAAATTCCCAATCATGTTTCACTAAAATCAAAACAACCGTTTCAAAAATTCACCATGGAAATGTGGACAATTACTATGTACAAGATGACAAACTATTAATTCACTGTTTACATAGTTTCTTCCATTGATGTGCAATCAGTCTCTCCACTACATGTTGGAAAACATTCTATAATATAAACCAGATTTATACTGACCAGTGTCTAATTTGTCGGTAAACTGCACTGCTGTCCAAACTTTGACTCTGCATTCTATGTGAGGTTGTTTGGTTGTGAGTTTTACATACATACTCCCTATGTGACTGAGAGCAGGGGCAGATGCCATTGTTGTCCTTCTAGCATCTTATTATTGCAGTAATTCAAGTTCAGACATGTGGGTTAAGCAAAGAGAACCCCAGCCCAGAGTGTGGTGGTGAGGACGGGACAACCCAACCGCCACTCACAGCCTCTGGTCGGATGAGGAGGGAAGAGGATGACACTCATCATTTGGAGGTTTGGGTCTGATTGCTTCCCCTTGTGAGGGACTTCACTGTCTCCGCTGGGAATGCGGTCCCTTTTACGCCCACGCCTGGAGACAGAGGACAACTGAGAAGAAAAAGTTCACAAATAAAATAAGAAACACAGCCGCAAAGAGCAAAGCTGAGTGTACAAAACAGGGTCAACAAGTGAAAAAACAAAAACAAGGATGTAATCTGCATAAAGAGATAGGTGACATTATGTAATGATGCCTTATGAGCATAACCAAATGCTAAATATGGATGGACTTTCAACTCCAAAATGGGTATTTCACTAACAAGGACCACGTCACAAACATATACGTTTAAAGATTTATTGATGAATGGATGAGGGATGAAGGGAAGGAGAGGGATGAAGGGAAGGAGAGATGAGAATAATTCAAGAAAAATTCTAAACAATGACCATGTGATTCGTGAGATCGGCCTGGGAAGCAGAGCATCTTTGGCCAGAAGTTTCTTCAGATTTGTGTAGAACAGATCGCTGCAGAAGATCTTTCCTGCCAACAGCAATCAACATTATTTAGAATTTGATGGCGAAAATGAAGGTGAAGCGGGAGAGAGATGTTATGTATGAATAGGACAAAAGGGGAAGCTTTGATTATGTATGTTTTAAAGATGCTGTATGTAAAGAGAAGAAGGGAGCCAAGGAGAGATTTTTGTAGGTTTGTAAATAAAGTGAAACCTAATGTAAATCACTACTGTTCAGACTGGTATCAGTGTTCTTTAAGACAAGTGAAGATGTACTACTGTCCTGCTAAGGTACAAAAAGTAAAACATATTTAAGTGTTCATACTTTGGGAAGTTTGGGAGAATGGAAATGAAATTACGGTACAGAAAAGAGCCTTGAAGCTAAAACAGAGAGGATGCAGGCAGAGTGTAATACAACCTGGCTCCCACTAGGGGAGCTATGGGTGCGAGCCGAGGTCCGGAATAGGTGCTTGTGGGGGCGGAAATGACGTCGCCGGAGATGCTGGAGGAGGAAGCGGACACTGAGAAAGAAGCCCGGGATGTTTGGATTTCGGTGGTGGAGCTGTTGAGTTTCTGAGGAGGAACGCTGAAAGGTGGATATGTTGGTGTTGCTTGGCTGAGAGACTCTGGAAGTCCGCGGTGATCCGGGAGGAGCCTGACGCTTCGACGGAGGTCTACTGGTTTGTTATTTTGTTTGCATTTCCTTTAACTCCTTGCGGGCCGGTGTCGGAAATGCCGTCACCGGATATTTTGGAGGAGGAAACATACGTTGTTGACTGAGCGGCTGAAAGGGATTCGTTTCTTTTGTAGAAAGTGTCGGAGGCGTGGAATTTGAGAGCTGGTCGAGTTGAGACGCCTGCGGTGGAGCTGGGATGTGTTGGTGTTGTTTGGCTGAATGACTCCGGAAGGCGGCGGTGGCCCGGAAGAGTTAGCCTGATGTCTGACGTCTCTTAGCGTTCTACGGTCACAGGGCTGGGATGTTGGAGGTGAAGGATGAACCTCGGACGGATGTTGAAACGGCGCTAATGAACCGGAGCTTGAGTAGCGAAGATGAAATGGCACACAACGTTTGCGACTTGGAGCTTGACTAATCACTGGAAGAGGAAAACGTTCGGCAGCAGATGGAGTTTTTAAGATCATCGCCCGAATCTGAAGGGAAGAGCTGGATAGCCACGTCGTCTTCAGTGGTGAGCTGACTTTGTAGGCTTGTGATCGTAGCAAAAGTCACGGGTTTGACGAGTTTGAGTGAGTTGAGCGTTTGAGCAGAGTATAAATAGGCCGCCTGGAAAATTAGAGGCGTGGTTTGGGGGTGGCCCAGCTCCCGAACCTAAGTTAACACATTAACTCCATGTAGTTAATGTTGCAAGCTTATTTCCAGCAAATACACAGTGCAAAAGAGTTGATACTCCTTACCATATTTTATTAATGTTATAATCAGAAATGTCAGTATATCTTTTTAATTTTACAAATGTGAAATTGAAGGCAATTAATACATCCATGTATTGTCCTTATCCTTGCAGGGCCACAGTGAGGCTGGTGTGTTTCTCCAGCCATCATCAGGCGAAAGGCAGGGTAAATTACAGAGCATCACACACAAACTTAAAAATTAGAAGGATGAATTAACCTGTCATGTTTATTTGACCGTCGGAGGAAGCTGGAGTACCCAGAGAAAACCAACGTGCAAAACCATGCAGAAAGACCAAACACCACCATTTGTACTCAGATATTTCATACCGCGCATTTAGACTCCATTCATGAAATGATGACGATGTTTAAAAGAAGGAGCCATATGTCAGAAAACAGTCAATGTAACTTTATATCTTGTGCTATTTTTAAAACTCCCGCCCCCTTTTTGAGAGTTAAATGCAGCTACTTTATTGACTCTGACATTTCTGTTCTTCGGCTAATCATTTCAATTTCCTGGTATCTTATGTCATTCGTTTACTTTAATTACTGTCTATGGAAGGCACCAGTGATTCTGCATGACTAGCGTCTGCTAAAGAGAGCAGAACTTTACAGCGTTCTGTTGTAGCTGCCAGTGTGGGAGAGAGATCTGTAGTCGAGTTAATGACTGTGTCGGAGTCCAACCACACAGGGCTCATCTGGGCTCTTTTTGATCTAAATACTGCAAATGAAGTCAAACAGACAGACGGAGACAAATCACCTGTGGCTTCTTTTGAGATTCCCTTTGAGCCAGCCAGCGTTTCATGCAGAGGAGGGGCAGAAAAGGGCTTGATCTTTGTTCACTCATTACCGCTTCATATTACTTATCTTTTTATATCTGGAAGTGTGCTGGGGTAAGGAGAGAGGGATTATCTTGATTTTCCTTGATGATGAATAGTTCTAACTCTTTCAGACTGGAGAAACGATAAAAGCACGAGGCAGGCTGCATGTGGATGACTGTGATCGCTGAACTGCCTGGCACTCTGAGAGTCTTGGCCCAATAAAGAATTATAGCCCTCGTCTGCTTCATTAATTAACAGCCGTTCAGACAGGAAACCAGATCCAGTGCTCCAGTCCACTTTCATATCTCTTCCTATTTGCCTGCAGAAACCTCATTTTTCATTATTTATTGCATCACATCAAGAACAAAGATCATCAGTGTAGTGAAAATGAAGGGGAGGGCTCTAAATGTATAACAGCTTGCTGATGAAAGACTGGCCCGCGCTGCGTGCTGTTAGAGAAAGCTCCAGCGTGATATTAAAAAAAGGCCAGCTTGTACTGCCACACGTTAAGGCGTAACGGTAATGAACCCCAGGGACTGCAGGGCAGGAGAAAAGTGGACACAAGTGTTTTATGATCTGGCAGCGCCGCGGACAAAAGCAAATAATCGCCAGACACAGAGGAGCAGGTAGTTTCACTTAACCTCTGCTCTGTGCTGAGCGACAGCTTAACTAGAAGCACATGGCTGCAGAGCACATTAGATGAACGGAGAGGCAGAGAGAGATTTATTTTTCCTATTAGCCGATCCAACGGCTAGATATCCTTGGAGGTGCAACAGAGCCGTTGGGCTAATGATGCAGGTAGAAGGCGTTTTGCTTGTCTGTGCAACCAAATGTTGGACGTTGCTCAGGTTTCTCCAGTCACATAGCCAGTGGTAAAACACACAAAAGAGTTTAGGAAGTCGCAGTTCTGACTGGTGTACCTGCATGGTCAGATGGAGGAAAGAGCACACATCTTGCGGACTGTGGTCTGCTGTTTACTGGATGTCTGTGGCCTGTGGCTTTGTCTCTTTCCCATTAGTGTGTTTGGTGTTGTCCACGTTCTAACTGGCCCTCCGGTAAATGCTGCTGAGACCTATTGGTCAGCCACTCTGCAGGGCACTGGAGCCACAAAAACCTGTTAAAGGCTATAGGATGCGAGAAAGACAGATATGGAAAGAGAGAGAGTGAGAGAGAGAAGGAATAAATGCAATGGCTGTGCAAGTCTTTGTTCATCCCTTATTTCTTTGGCTTTTGATCCCAGAGAGTGTGACATCCTACTAATCCTAATAGTGGTTTCTGTTGCCATTGCCCGGATATTCCTTCCTTTTAAGTCTTGCCCCTCACCATTTTCAGGGGAATGTGTTTTTAACCCGTCTTTTGAAACATGTAAGTAAGCAGATTCCTAAAGCTAAGAGTGAATGTTTGGGCACCTTATAAGTAGAAATCGGTGCAGATAACATTAAATGTATAAACAATTAAAGATAATCCATTTTGATAGACAAACATAATATTCTAACAACATGGGTTATTTGCTGAAAACTAAAACATCATTCATGTCTCAGGGCCTATGTACAGTTTTTCCTGGATTTCTTCCCCAGTATGTTCAAAAGACATGATCTCAGGTTCTGTTCATCTGCTAAGGGAATGTTTCTTAGGGATGGACACTTCTTCTTTTGTCCTTTATTTTTCTTTGTTTCAGGCACTTGCATGTTCAGATACAACAAGATGACAGAAAATGAACAAGGAAACAGAAAAAGCCATCAAAGACCTCCATAAAAACCTGAACTACTGATCAAAACTACCTTATTTTCCACAGAAACAACTTTCATTTCAGGTACTGCTGTTCACCTCTAGGAAAATGTAATTTAGGCGTTTAAACTTTTATTTCCTGTTCTGTTGTATCTATTATTGTTATTGTTATCAATCCATTCATTTTCTAACACTCTTGTCCCTACCGGGTCGCGAGGGGTGCTGGTGCCTATCTCCAGATAACGTTCTGGGCGAGAGGCGGGGTACACCCTGGACAGGTCGCCAGTCTGTCACAGGGCAACACAGAGACAGACAGGACAAACAACCATGCACACACACACACTCACATTTAGAGAAAACAGTTGACCTAACAGTCATGTTTTTGGACTGCGGGAGGAAGCCGGAGTACCCGGAGAGAACCCATGCATGCACAGGGAGAACATGCAAACTCCGTGCAGAAAGACCCCGGGCTGGGAATCGAACCAAGGACCTTCTTGCTGCAAGGCAACAGTGCTACCAACTGTGCAGCCCTATTGTTATTATTATTATTATTATTATTATTAGCAAAAATGAGACCAAGATGTTCCATGACAATAGCTTTAAAAAACTGAGTAAAATTCAACTTATCTACTTAAGAAATGACTTGCATCTGCTGTTCAACTGCTGGTAATTAATCCCAAAGAATCAGCAGCACGTGATATTAATCTGCTGGAGATAGGGTTTTAATTTCCTCATTTTCACTTTTCAATCTCCTCAACATGCAAGACTGAGTAAACACAAGTAATAAGGTAAAAAGCAGCCCACGTCTTCAAATGATTACGACTAATGATTACGAGAAATTACTGAAAGTTTAGCTCTTTTTGAGCAAAACTTTTATTTATGAGTGGTTTCAAACTTGCCTGTAGCATGGCACCACCAGATAGTTGTATTTTAATGTGTATGCTGAAGGTTAGGGCAAGCACTGACCTTCTATCTCACAAGTGTAAGACTGCCCAGGTTAACTTCTCTGGTCATGAAATACCACTATCAGGTTCCCCCATGTGGTTCTAATTAGACCGCCAGGGGCTGCACATACAGTGTGGAGACGGCCTCATAGGCCACAAGACCGGACGGCCCCTGTGATTGTATAGACTCATTGTGGCGCACACCTCATTGCTGCCTCTGTGGAGCCTCAGAGCCCAAAGTGAAAGGCTCTCATCCTGAGACTATTGCAAAGCTTACAGTTGACGATAAAAAAAGGTGAGGTTTGTTTTCACAAAACGTCATGATCACTATAAATGACGGCTTAAATGATAAAAAAAACAAAAAAACATTTTGGAGAAAATCCAGAGCACAAACTTTGTTAAAGTTATGATTTACGGACCAGCACAGAGATTGGTGATAAAATTACAGGGTTATCATGACACACCCTTCAGTTCTGTAAATGTTCCCAGCTCTTTCTGGTTTGAATGAAAGCCAGTCCTTCTGTCTCAATGCCCCTCAATCTCTCCTTTACCACTTAAAGTCTATCACTGGATATTTTTATTGATGAGGCCTGACAGCCACCCAATTCCAATGTAGCTTGGGACATCTGATACGCAGATCCACCCTTAAACCAAACAAAATTAAAAATAATAAAAAAAGGAACGAAAATAAAAATGTAGCTTGGTCTTCCCTCTAGATTCAGAGGCTCCACTCTCCAGCAGGCACTAATCTCTCTTTCCAGTCATAGAATATGATAATTTTCTTATTTGCAAGAAATATCAATTGCTCAAGGCGGACACATAATCATTGGGGAGGAAAGCAGAGGCTACCTGTGTAATGTGCTTAAGAGGCTAACCCATTTAGCCGCAGGCACTGTTTGAAAATGAGAAAGTGCTGATGGTCAAAATCAATTTTCCCTGTGTCCAAATTACTCCCTACCCGGCTTAGAATTTCACCTAAATGGCCAAACCTTTAAACACTGATACTAATTTTATCATATTAGAGCCTGGTCATATAGTTGAAGATATTTATAATTTTATTTTGCTGTATTTATTGATGTAGGGAGATGACGCAGAGGCCAGGGAGCAAAGAGTTCTGTTACTGAATGTGTGTTTGTGCAGATGTCGGGCGACGCATTCACTGCACCAACAGCCATGAGCCTTTCACAGCGTCTTAGGATATTTACAGCTCAAAGTGTTCAACAAATTTTGAACACAAGGTTGTTGCACATTTCCTATATCGAAATTTTATTGTTTTTCAGACTTAAATTCAGAGTTCAGTACTTTTTAAGTCAATTTTAAAAGTGTAAACAAAAAGCTTCATGCTGAATTTGTAGCAGATCATGCTTAAAAATCTGCAAAAAAAAGAAAAAGATGCTGGATTGAATGAATGGATGGACGAATGGATTTTAGATAATGTGATAGTGCATATAATCGTAAATAGTGTTGTTTTTTCAAACTCCCAGTTTCTTTTTTTTTGTTGTTCCAAAATACTTAAACGCTATTTCAGACTGCACAGCCACCCCAGGAACAAATACCTAGAGATTATAAGTTCTTTTATATTTTTTTAATAACTCTAAATAATTTTTCAAAATTAAGTTGTTTTAAAATTAAGCCGATTAAGCAAAAATATTTATGCTTTGAAGAATTTTCTCTCCTGTGTATGTTAATGTGGCATTTGTAATTCTGACTAAAACCTTTGCTGGAATCTCTCACAGCGATGCAAAACAAAACAAAAAACGATCCTATGCTGCCATGAACAATTATACAGTTTTACTTGGCAGCTACATTTTGCTAGAAGCCATAACTCTGAAGTGATTAAGTAAATTAGAAGCTATTACAGCATAGGACACGTAAACAAATTAATGTAAGATGGACAAGAGGTGTCCTCACAATCTGATACATTTTGAGAACTTTTGCAAGTTAGAGCAGGCAGATATTGCAACACATTGTCATGTTAGGAGTCAAGACATGCAAACTGGTGGTTCTTGCACATGAATGCAGGGGAAATGCTTGGAATTATCCGAGATTCAGAGGTGGGATAGAATACGATGCAGTTTTCCAACAAGTGCATAGTCTCCATATTCTCAGCAGCAAGAGGGAAGGATCTAATCCACACAAAAAAGCTCAAATTCCTCATTGACAGGAACATTTGGTGCTACCTCCAGCACGAAATGCAGGAGGGAGCATTTGGTGACCATGCCCCCTCTTTAGAAATCTACCCACATGATACATAGCATTGCCTGCTAATAGTGTCCCTCCACAGAAGACGGAATAAAAAAGAAGTGCTTCATAAGGGGCGATGGTGGTGACGGTGGTTGGGGTTCGCCCTGCAAGCGGCAGATTCAATCCCTGCTCCACCTGCCTTGCCTGCTGGTGGTAGTCACAGTGCCCGGTGGCACGGGTGCATACCACCCTCGCCTCTGTTAGACTGCCCCAGGACAGCTGTGGCTACTTTCCTGTGTCTGTGAAAGGGTGAGTGACTGTAGTGTGAAGCACTTTGGGGTCCTCTGGACTTGATAAAGTGCTATACAAGCACAAAGTCATGATAAAAACACTTTCTTATGAGTGTGAATACTTATGCATTTTTCCTTGTTCATCTATTACAGATTTTCTTTAGTTTTTCCAATGACTAGCACAAGATTAATGTCAAATTAATCACAGAAATGCTTTGGAATGATTGATAATAGTTTCATAAAAACTTGGCATTTTAGCAGGTCTTTGTGCTCTTTTTATATCCACCCAAACCAAAATATAACAAGACATAAATCAAATAGTATTTTTTATCATCTTTGAAGTGTTCATTTTCTAAAATTCAATAGACCCCGCCTCGTTTTTAAAGTGTTTTTTATTTGATCTAGTTGGAGCTGTTAAAAGAGCTTTAAATGGAAACATTAAAGCATTAACAAACTGTTCTCCAACATCTGACGGGATCACATCAAAGCCCTGCTTCAGACTTGCTCGAAAGAAGCTGGAAATCTTCTAGCTAAGGACAAATCGGACTTGATTTCCCTCTCCAAAACAACTCTGGTCAGGACTATAGATCTGTGGATTCGAGGTTGAGTTGGCTTGTGGCCTTGGCCCGTCCACCTGGGCTAGCCACATCATAAACAACAGCTGTGTTAGGTCTGCTTCTGTATCAACATCACCACACTGGCCACTGCCTGCAGCCACACACAGGTATTATATCCACAGGACTTCCTGATGCAGGGCGGCCCTGTTAACACAAAGGCCACTGTCCAGGAAGTTTCATGAATTTCTGTGAAGATGCTAAGAGGCAACAACAGAAATGTGCTTTTTTGATTCTAGCTAGATTCTGTCAACTATATAATAATGAATGGACTTCAATATACCCCCTGGCACTTTGAAGACTCGCAGAATTTGAGACTGCATATCAGTTACAGGTCTGATTTATCTGTTTAGCCCTTTCCGCTCATCAGAACCAGGTCAGCCTAATAACCTCTGTCAGCTCTTCAGGCGTGAACAAGGTATATTGTAACCATTTGGGCAGAAACAGGCAGGCTTTCCCGATATTGACTCAAACACACAACGGGGAGAAGGAGAAGGAGGGGAGGCGCGGAATAAAGTGACACTAATGGAACACTGATGACAAAACAAGGCGCGCGCGGGGACCACTTTCTGCCGTTTTTAATTCTTAATGCCAAGGCCTCGGGTTTCAGCATGTCTTGGGCCGAGGCAGCTGCTCGCGTCCGGACGGATCTGGCACGTGGATTAGGATTTCTTTGAGAGGAAATGGTCACGTGATTTACTGTTGCTGGAGAGGCGCTACAGGTGCCAGCGGGCGGGGAGATGGGGGGCTGAGGATAAAATGACCGAAAAGTCGTCTCCTTTGGAACCACACTACGCTAGCCCACTCTCCGCTCTGGAAGCTGCTCTGTCGTGACTGGGCCGAGAGGACGGAGCGTCACCCAATACTTTGAAAACACACTTTGATGGCAATTAAATATTAATATGGGTAATCATAGCCCGAGAGCTGTATCCACATTACATGGAGCATGCAAATCGCCCCAATCAGTGAGCCAACTGAAATAGCATCTGGAGAGTTATATAAATAAGACTATGGTTATCTTTAATATCATTAATATGGACTAAACCAACTGCAGAGGGAGAAAAATAACACAAAACTGGAAAGCAACAACTGTAAATTATCATTATTTTGCATGTGGAGAAAAGATGGTTGTAAGAATCACCAGTCAATTTTAAAAGTGTAATTCAGAGTCTTTGAAGTGAGATCTTGTGATAATATTAAAGGGAATATCCCTTTGACAGATGTCACCATTAGTTTGTAGAAAATCCTCACATGAGGTTTAAGGCTCTGCAACATAGTAAATATAAATAATTATAATGCTAACTGGTCAAAAGCTGGTCAGACAAGACAATTTGTGTTATTCAAAACAACAAATTCAAACAAATTTTGCATAAATGATTGTTGACAATCTTCCCTTCAACAAATCAGCTCAGCTCAATTCAGTTCAGCATATTTATATGAAGCAAGTTCAGAATTTTATCTCAAGGCAGTCTGCATGAAAACCAGGTCCAGTTTATTTTGAATTATGCAGAAATACTATAGGTAAAGTTACAATGCCAATTGTAAGGAGGGACAGCCAATCACATTGAGCAGTCCATTTTGCATCAAGCCCTCCTTGCAATGTTGTACTGGACAAATTTATCCAGTCAATGTCTTTGCAGAATCCTCCAGCAGAGCAATCGAAAACAAGAGATGGACATGATCAGCAACAATACTCAGGAAAGCGCTCAGTTGGCACCAAGGCATTCAAATAGTACCAATAAAATGTTTTCCACAGCGTCATACAACCTCAGCTAGCCTAAACCATCGATGCAGCTAGATGATCCCATTTTATCTAATGTTTCAGATAAAATTAGGATTCATTAGATCATGTATTGTTTTCTACAAACTCGAAACACCAGATCCAATGCCTCATCTGACTGCGGGGAGGCAAGATAAAAAAAAACAACCATTTGAGGGACCGTTATTAGATGTCAGTGATTTAAAATTGCACACCTCTGCTGCAGACATTCAAACAATTCTCTGCCTTTGCTCTTGGTTTCACTTTAACCATTTCATAATCAGTCCTGGTTTCCTCCCAATAGGAAAACATCCCCTCTTTCCTCCTAGCCTGAGTCTGTCAGCGATTCTGTGTGGGCCTGGACTCAGCTCAGCCTGTGGCCAAAAATATCCCCCCATGGCTCCTCTGGTTGGGACAGGCCACAGAGACCACAGGCACACAGCCCTAAAAATACAGAGCTGCTCAGCCACAACTCCCCTCCGTTCATTCATTAGCACCGTGCAGACTCACAGGCATCCAGAGATGGCTGAAAAATGATGCAATGTTAGTATATGTATTGGAAAATAACAATGCTGTCTGCTGTTACACAGCTCCGTCTCCAGAAATCTTGTTGCAGACTTTGCATAACTTCTTATTTCAGCCTGCAGACAAAAACACCCCTCTGGCTAAGACGGAATATCTCGCATGTGGCGTGGGAGAAATTCATTAAAAGTCGTAAAGCTGTCTCACCAAAATGATTAATAACTCTCTGGCTGGCTCTCAGAGATATCATCGCATCGTGCCACCCATTATCTCCACGATCTTACGAGACAGAAGGTGAGAAGGAGAGTGTTTAATTGCGGCAGTATTTATTTTTAAAGACAAGTTATACGTCTGCATTCCTCGGCTGTTGCTCAGCCCCTGCGTTTCTCCGCTCTGTGCCATATCACCAGGCGGCTGCTCGATGTGTGGGCGCTGTTTGTTTTGCGTTTCATGCCTCCGTCTTGCCAACAGATGAGACAGGCCCGGGCAAAAAAAAAAAAAAATCACACGATACCAACGTCTGTGAAGAGAAGTCTCTGTGTGACTACATTTGCAAATATGAATATGTTTTCATGGAGACTGAGTTTATATAGATGTGATATATATCTGTTGGTGTGCAAGGCCTGCTGGATATTTGCATTTTAAGAATGTGTGAATGTCTGAGTGTATGTGTGCTAGTGTAAACAGCTGGCATGCGTGCCTGTGGTGCTGTGTACACAGAAGTAAAGGTATTCTGGTTGAGGTTAGGAGGTGGGTGGGGGCAGCAACGCTATGGCTGAATGGGGCATTTAGTGCTGACAGTTAAAAATACGCTCCTCGAGCAGAAACAGCGATACTACTTCTAATGCAACAAATCCACTGGAGACGACACAACCCCCACCCCTACCTCACAAACAAATACTCTCCACAGCAACAACTCTCTGTAAGTCCTGATTTGGTGTGCAGACTTGCATGCTAAACCTGATGTAAGATAATGGTTAACCAGAGGCATGGATGCATGCTCAGGAGTGCTGCCCACCACACATAAAGGCAATGCGGGTTCCTTGTTGGCATGAAACAGATTGTTTGATATTCAAAATTAAACAAGGGCTTTCCGTGCCGTGTGTTGCTACAGTAACACTGTGTCTGGAGGACTATTGGAGGCAGTGGACAGATTTATGGAGGCATGAGAAAACTGAATACATAAATAATACAGTTGATATGTGAAGGGAATGCCATGATTTAGTTTGCTGTGTTGTATTTATCCACAAAATAAAAAAAATAAAAAAAAAAGTCATACATGTACATCGGTGCTCATTTAACTTTGTATTACTCCCTTTTTCCAAAACACAGGCGGCATGGAGTGCATCCGGAAAGTATTCAGAGCGCGTCACTTTTTCCACATTTTGTTATGTCACAGTCTTATTACAAAGTGTATTAAATTAATCTCTTTCCTCAAAATTCAAATATTCCATTATGACAATGTGGAAAATTTTTTCTGCACTTTGAAAATTTATTAAAAATAGAAAACCAAGAAATGACATTTGCGTAAGTATTCACGTCCTTTGCTTAACACTTTGTTGGTCCACCCTCTGGCAGCAATTACAGCCTTAAGTCTGTTTGAATATGATGCCAGAAGCTCAGCTCACCAATCTTTAGGCAGTTTGGTCCATTTTTTTTTTTTGCAGTACTCCTACAGCTCCATCAGGTTATGGAGATGTCTGTGCAGCCATGTCCAGATCTTGTCAGAGATGTCATAGACTCAATGTGCCAAGAGAGCTTTGACCTCATTTGGTCATTTCATCAATAAGACAAAGTCAGGTGAAAATGTTATTATGAACAAATCTGCATCTGGGAGGAAATTCTCCCTGTTCTACCAGACCAAACACTACATCTTGGCCCTGTCCTAAACTAGCTTCAGGTGTGGCATCAGCTTGTAGTCGTAATTCAGTGCATAGGCCACATTTTGTGTAAAAGATCACCTTTTGGGAGGGGTTGGAGGTGGGAAGGGTTTCAACTATGGGAATGACAGTGATGTAGAAGACATAATTTTGAGGTTCCTTCAGGTCTAGAAGATCTAAAATATCTCATAGTTTTAAGCTGTATGGGAACAGCAAGGCATATAGAATACACAGCAAACCATTGACACATAGCGTAGCCCTGTCTATGTATTATGCTAGCGGCAACAATTGTTGCTATGCTTACATTCACTCTTATGATCAAAAGATGAATGAAGGGATACAATTTTCTTTATATATCAATAGAAGACACTTAAAAGAACAAAATATTTTCTTTACTGTATATTTGTTTACTGACTTCCTGTTGTACAGGTTTGTGACAGACATTTACCTCCAGTGTTATAGGCAAGAAGTAAGGAGATCTGGTCATGTGACCTTTCACACTAGATACACGAAATTGATATTGCTTAGAGTTGACACATTATTATTTTATTTTAAAACTTCAATTAGCAGCCAAAAGTCAAAACAATTGTTCTAGGGCTTCCAGAAGTTAGAAAAAATGTCTGGCAACAATTGTTGCGGGTGGGATTAAATGGGCTAAGTATTATTTTATCGATCAAATCAAATCAATTTATCAACCTGCTGCCAAATTACATCAATATGAAAAGATGTACAGTAATATTTGGTCTTAAGAAATACTCAAGAAGTACGGAGACAGCCATTAATTGTTTATGGTTAGTTTTCTCATTACATTCTGCTGCAAGTGGCAGAATGTCATGTTGATTTGGCCCAAAATGGAAATGAGATGGACGCCCCTGCAACATAACAGCATGTGGAAAAAGTGAAGTGCTGTGAATACGTACCCTTATGCACCATTTTAAAACTAAAATTAAACCTAGCACACAAAAGAGTCTGTGTTGTGAAATGTACAGATTGAACATACTGAAAAGAGACATTTTCAGCTTAATAAAACAAAGTATGTAATAAATCTGGGGTCATATAAGAAATCAACTTGAAATTGGGCTGAGATAAACCACCCCTCCCTCCCTCCCTCAAACTCCATTTGAGAAACACATGAAGGGACCTTGTAGCTCCCCCACAAAAAGATGCAAAAGGCCTTAACATAAATTCATTCACCACTGCCTCTACAGTGACACAATATCACACATCATCACAGGACAAAGAACTCTACAGTCACATGGGATGAAACCAGTGTACCTGGAGAGAAGCTAATGGAAGAAACTGCAACTCTGTTTAAAAAAAAATAAAAATAGAATCTGACCTTCTTGATGCAATGTAACAGTGCAAACCACTGCACCACAATGTAGCCTGCATTTATTCTGTGAAGGAAAGGATTCCACTCGAGTAAACAGTATCTCATGAAACTATCTATACCACAATGACTTGCAGTGCTGTTATAAATGTTTCAAACCAGATGAACTGCATGTAGTCTTCTCATGGGCAGGGTCACCCAAACAAAATTCTTTTGTGTATGCAAATTACAATGGATTAGCAGGGACACGTCAGCTTTGGGGCGTATAGGTCTACTCCACATGCAAAAAGTCAAGTCAAGTCAAATTTATTTGTGTAGCACATTTCAGCAACAAGGCAGTTCAAAGTGCTTTGTGCAATAAAAACATAATACAGTAATCAATTATGAAACAGCAATAAACATCACATTTTCTCAAATGCCATCATCACAATCATCGAGCAAATATACATCAGATCTATTGATCAATGTTCCAGTTGTGAATCAAAGGCAACTCTAAACATGTGGGTTTTTAGCCTTGATTTTCAGTGAAAAGAACATTTCTCAAATGACCTTTGTATTTTTTCATTTCTAAAATGTTCCTTACCACTATATTTAGAAATGTCTTCACTTACACAAAACCAAAACGTCACAGTTACTGCGGCACTCTTGGATGTGGCAATAGAAAATAAAACAAACATGTCACAGGTTTTCATTAGGTTTTAGGTTGTGGACCGACACGGCTATGAAAGAAGGTCGAGTTTGTATCTGATGAACCATTTCCATGTTGATTTGGAGATGTGTTTTGAATTACTATCTAGCTTAAAGGCTTAGTCCTGACCCATCTTTCTTGCCAAGGCCATCAAAACTTTATTTAAAATGTATTTTTTGAGTCTATGATGCAATGCACTCAAACATAGTTCCCAAGAAACAGGCCCATAACAGTAATCTTTTAATTTACCTCCCTTGCCATCCTGAGCTTATGGTGATAGCAAGATAAACCTTTGTAATTGTTAAGCCTAGTGTCCTGTTACTAAAATAATTGTCCCACTTTGCGATGTGACGATTTTAGCCCCAACTCACTAGAAGTCAGACATCCAAATAAGGTACAAAGTGTTATGCTCTGAAAATGCAATGAGGTGACAATGTAATTATCTTTTAATTACAATTATCTAGTAACAAATGTGGCTCTAAACCGTCTCTACATGGCTTAGAACCATTCACTGTTCAATGTTTTCACTTATTGTGGTGATAACTAACATGTTCATAAACAGGGTAAGGATTTCACCAATCATCAGACTAAGATAAATAATTTTGCCTTAAAAGACCAAGGAGGCTATGTCTAGCAGTAAGTGTAAACAAGCTGCATTGGAACCTGATGTGCATATAAAATACGCAAATGCAGAAGGTAATGATACATTTTTACTCATTTTTATGAGAAACAAAACTGGTTAAGAGTTATTTATTGTTAAAGTGTCACAGTCACTGTTTCAAGTAGTTTTGTGTTTTTAGAAAACTTCACTTTAAAATGTTAACATTTTAAAAATTTAGAATCCATAAAAACTACAAACAAAAATAATTCCATTGTGCTAGTTAGTGACACATGAAAAGGATAATAGATCAAAGAAGTGGAAAAGAAAGTAATTACACAACCAAAACCTTCCTCAATGTTGGAAAACAGCACATTTAAACAATTATCTCAATTTATACATGTCTGGTTTGAGGCAATCTTGCACACACTGAAAATCATGCTTTGAGTAAATAGTTATTTCTACAATTTGTGCACAGTTGAATTATTTTTTATTTATACTGTTTTTGATTTGAAGAATCTCTTACATGTCACTCAAAGAAAGCTTTTCTTACAAACAATTTCCCTAAATGCATGAGCAGAAATGTTTGAGATGTTTAAAAATATTGATTGTATGACCTTTTCCCCATGTGCTTCTCACTTCAATCAACTGTGTGCAGCCATAAATTAAGTTCATCTCTTAGGGGATCAGTGCTCCCCTTGCCTCGTGATGCACAGAAAACCATTTTACTTCCTTTTTCTTGGTGTTACAATGTGCAAATCTGGAACTCTGGGAGTGTTAAAACCAGCAGTTACAAACTAAGGAGTTAAAATAAAACATTTTCTGTTTGTGCCTAGTTTATCTAGTCTTCATGGTGATTGAACAAAGTCAGCACAGGGTGGTAGGGTGTTCTGAAACAGCTGCTTTAAGACTAGGCGTTCATTTATTCGTCCAATGTTGAGTTTAGGTTGAAAAGTTCACTGGGTTGCCACCTGACCCACCAGAAAGGAAGCCTTTCAGATGAGCACATACTGTATTTAGCACAGTCAGAATATAAATGATGGGAATAAGAAACAAACAACTTTGAGCTGTGGGTCATGAGGCTGAAAGAGAGGCGCTGCGGGCGAAGAGAGAAACCATTTCTAACTATCCTGATGAGTTTATGCCTGATAAATGAAAAGTAACAACTTTGGGCTGAGACTGTAGCTGATGCTGATTTCTTCCTAAGATGAGTTTTGATCAGATTTTTTAAAATTATTATTTAATGTTAAACTAAAAAATAGAATCAAATTTGTTTGATAGTTTATGAATTTACATAAAATTTTGTTACTTTTACCTTTAACTAAAACCGAAACAAAAGGTGAAAACTCCTCTTCTTTTGTGCTTGCTACCTTATTGTGGTGGAAATGTTTGAGTCCCTCCAGGAGCTCTGAGCATCTTCATTAAACAGACTGGTTTCCCTCACGTTTTTTCTATCATCAGCTGGTTCTGGGTGAGATGGCCACAAAATATGTCAATCAAAAGTCCTTGCAATGATTTTGGAGTTGTGGTCCATGGACTTTGAGCTACTCTACCACATTGCATCTCAATTTCTTCTACTTTTCAGTTGTTATCATTCTATGATCATTTATTATCCTTCCAAGCTTTGATGTGTTTCACCCTTTATTCTGTTTATTGGATTAAGCAAATCCTTGTCTCCCAGAATCACTTTTTATCTGCTTTTAATCCTTCAGTTTTGTTTCTTTACTAAACTGATTCTACTGTTCTGCTCCTCCTGATTCCTGCTCAATTCTTCCTCAAGTTTTAGTATGTAAGTTTTGTATTTTGATTTTTGATGCCATTAAGTTCTTTTCATCATCAATAAACTAAAGGCTTA
Organism: Girardinus metallicus; assembly: GCA_903067095.1. Classification (NCBI taxonomy): domain Eukaryota; kingdom Metazoa; phylum Chordata; class Actinopteri; order Cyprinodontiformes; family Poeciliidae; genus Girardinus; species Girardinus metallicus. Next base: position 24,046 of record CAEGAE010085048.1, read on the forward strand.
TTTTGGGCCTGGTTGCCTGAGCTGGTTTTCAGTAAAACCAAAAGATTTCTTTTTTTTTTGTGATCCGGCCACTTGTTTACACATCTTCGTAGTATATGTCTCTGGTCTTTTTCTCTCATCAAGTCCATCACATCAAATTACTGATGAAGAAATAAAGAAAAGTCATAAAACTAGGGTTTTAGTTGAATATTAAGGTCCAAATAACCTTTTGTTTCTGATACCTAAATTTGTCCTTTTTAACAAAAGACCATTGTTCACAGAATATTCCTCTCATATGTATTAATCATGATTTCAATAAGGTTTAGAGCTTAAAAAAGAAGCAAAAAGATTTTGCCCAGGAAACTAGCTCTGAAGGTGATAAAGATATGAAATGCTGTAGTTAAGGACACACAACATTTTGTATAGTAAAATGTGGTCCTCAAACACATATTTCCCCTCCAAACATACACCACACAGGTCCATTTCCTATTACTGGTACTCTACTTTAAATAGCTGTTCAAACTTCAAAATATTCCCGAGTTGTAGCCACTGAAGTTACAGGAACATACATCTAATTCCTACTGGCTGAGGTCAGGCCGCTTATACGTTGGAACTGAATCAACAGCTTAATTTCACTGATTCATTCTGGCCATTAAATCATTTTAGTCAGAGGCAAATGGAGAGCTGTTTGCTGTTTATCAGACTGAAAGGCTTCCTCTTCGCTCATTTAATGATAGCATTACAGTAATATAGGTGTTTACGATAGGTGTGGGGCTTATTTAGAGTTAATAAAATATTCCCTTTCCTATGTAATGAAGGGTGCCGTTTGACATAAGTGCTTTTTGTTTGTTCTGTTTGGTCTCAAGTGTGAGGAGTGAACCATTAACTTGAGACAAACATTTTTACCAGCGGTTTGTGAAAGCCTTCTCTGAAACGAACGAGAGGAGAGGCTCTGATGTGAAGCTTTCTTGTCGACTTTGCTCATTCCAAGGAGCAACACGGTGAGAGAGAGGAAGTTTTGAAATAAGAGTCAACTTTTTAAATGCAAATAAAGACAAAAAGAATTTCCTTAAAGTTCTTATATGTAAAACAAAATTTTGAGTTTGTGGAAGGTCTATCATAAAACAAATAGTGGAATGTTTGTTTTTTACCTGGTTAAATACAGTTTTCAAATGATGAGTTCATTGATTAAAAAAAATATCCTAAAAAAACTTATACGAAAAGGTATTTATCCAATAAAGCTAATAACTTGTGCCAACCTTGATGGCAACAACTGCCACCAAACATTTGTGATAATAGAAAATGAGTCTTTTATGTTGCTGTGGAGCAATTTTGGCCAAATTTTGTTTGCAGAATTGTTTTGATTTGAACCAGACTGAAGCATTGATGAGCATGTCCTTTAAGTCATGTCATTTCTTCACAATGCTTTCCATCTTACGTGTCCATTTGTGACCTCTTGGATAAGTTGTTGATGCTCTCTTGGAGTAATTTTGGCAGATCAGCTGCTCCATGTTGTGGATATTGGCTGCCAATGCAGTTTTGTGGAGCCCCAAAGTCTTGGAAATGGGTTTGCAACCCTTTCCACACTCATTTGTTTAACCGAATTTGTTCATTATTTCTTCCTCGTTTCCTTTAGATTGGGGCATGGCATTTAGCCTCCTTCATGTTGCCAGACAGCTTCTATTGAAGAGATTTCCTTACTTTGTAGGTATGGTGATAAGGAGGACTGGGGAATGGCTTGAACTGAGGGTGACTTGACAAATAAATAAAATCCTCATCTTAAAACATTTGTTGTATTCACTTCAGGTTACATTTGCCTGGTGTTAAAATTTGCTTCATGATCTGTTATACTTAAGATTGTATGTATGACATGGTTGACAAAATATAATTCAGTGGGTTTTTGTTTTTCAGTTGAATTTGATGATGCTTCCCTTGGGATCCCAGGAGCTCAATGCGGCTGAGCTTGCACTATGGCTTCAAAAACCTACGACCTAGAAGCTGCAGTTAAGCGAGATCCTTTAAAACAGCCAAACCGCTTCAAACGGCAGCCAAACAAGATCCACATTGTTCAATGGCATGCCCAAAGTGGCCATAACCCAGGCACGGGCCTATAAACAGATTGTAATTGGTTTAATTATCATATAATTTAAAAAATATGTTTTAATCTGGGGTCCTATCCTTTTATTTTTCCAGAGCCAAGTGGAAATGAGACATGGGGCCCTGTAACAAATTCAATATGCTCTTTATGTAAACACCTTAAAAAGCTCAAAGGGAAACAGAGGAGAAAGAATTAGCCACAATGCAGAACGTAAATAAGAAGTTTCAAAAGTCAAAGCACTAAAAGTTCGCTTTATTCCAAGAAAACACTGAGGTGGAGATAAACCCACCGACAACTCCCCCCTACTGCCTCTGTGGCTGGTTTTCAGATAATGAAACAGGGCAGCAGACCGTTTAGCAACAACTGCTTCCTTCCCGGATGGAGGTACGACTGGTGGAGAAGGATAAGAGACAAGAACGAGTCAGAGGCGGCAATGAGACTGCTGAAGAAAGTTTGTCAGCTCCTACTGCCTAACTGCAAAAAAAGTGGAATTAAACCGCCTGCTGAGCACTGATCCCCGAGTACTCTGAGACTTCACAGGGCATGGGGCAATTCATGACTCAACCACTACTACAAAAAACACAAAGAAACGTGTGAGAACACCACGCACTGCAGCACAACTCGCAAGAATGCTCAGCGTGTTTACTTTGAGTGCCGCTTTACTGGCAGATTGATGTACAGAGCCAAGAACGTCTGCTTGGCACAGCCACAAGGGCGACATGTAAATGAGAAAAGAGTAAAACCCAACCCCGGTCGTGTACAATCTTGTCTAATTAACTGGGAGCTGTGGGTGGAATCAGATCACATACAACAGAAATACTACAGATTAACCACAGTTTATAAGGTGTTTTGCAATAATAAGCTGGAGGGGGTTTAATTTCTATGCAGACGTGTTTTTAAACCAGCCGTGACGCTTTGATGTTTAACCATTCAGTTTACTTAATTAAGATACAATGTCTTACAAAAGTACTCCTACCCCTTAGACTTTGTATGCATTTTATAAGACACTTTGCATTTTGTCAGAAACTTCAATACATTTTATTGGGATTGAATCTGATCAACCAATACAAAGCACCAAATAAGACAGAAACTGAACTTATTGGCCTACATAATAAACATAGAAATCTAACCAAAAAGTTCATTTATTTCCATCAATATCTCAGTCATTATATAGAGTAATTGCACAGAGAGTGATATATTTCATACATCGATTTTAATCCATCTAGATCTTAGAACAAAATAAATTGCTGATAAAAAAAATGGAGGCAAGAAATATTCTCTTTAAAAAAACTGGATGCAACATGATGAAATATAAATCCAGGGTTTCATTTTCCACACACTGGTTCTGTTTTATTGACTCTTGAATGTGTGGGAACTATGTTAGGGTTGACTTGAAAGTGTTTTCTGAAACACTTTCAAGGGCTACTAGTTTTTATTGATATATTCTATGACAGACAACCTCATACAAACACTAAGGGTTCAGACTCAGTGTTTTAGAGGTAAAAATGTTTGATCCCAAGCAAAGTATGTTGGGATCAAAAGTATTTATTCTTTCTCCTTTGAAAATAAAACTCAGGACAGGAAGAGTCACAGAAACAACTAGAAACAGCTGCATCCCAAAAGAAACCCATACTGGGGTGTTTTGTTTTAGTCCTGGAAATTTGCTTAATCTCAACATTAAATGTGTGTTGTTCAGAGACAATGCTGTGTCGCCTTTAAAAACAAATGCTCTCATGCTATCATCAAAATTTATGGCCTGACTGCAATTTCTAATAGAGACAAAATGAGGTCTAAATTGCTTTGAGTCACCAGATTCCTATAGGGGAAAATGTGAAATGACTGGCCATGACACTAGAAGCAATTTTGAAAAATCTGCCAAAGATGAAGAGGAAAAAGTAGTTGAGGTATCAGGTCCTTTCCAAGGAATAATCTTACTGTCATCAGTGTCAGGCTTGGGTTTTGTCTATTCCGAAAGACACACAGTGAAATGGTTTTTAACAGCCCTATTGACAATTTAGTAAATCCAGATATTTTCTTTTTAAGAACTGTCAGAATATTTCAGGAAGCAAGAAAAGAAAAAGGAAAGTTGTCAAAGAGGTGACTGTATATAATCTGAACACCTCAATGTCGACCTGAAAGAAAAGTAGTTATTGCAAAGTTCCCAGCTCATACTTCAGTTAAGTGAAAATCATTGGGATTTTTGAGGTGAGGGGGAGAAAGTTGTGAGAAATGTTGCCTGATAGCAATAGATTAGAGACCCCTTAAACCAGCACCCTACGGAGATATTTAAAAGTGCTTTGTTGTGAGCCCAGTATGTCTGTAATTGTGCACATTGGCAAATGATTGTTTGTTTTAACCAGCATTTTTATGCTAATGCACACAAACATGAATCAGCACTTTCCTCCCTATGACCTTAGTTCACTTTAACAAGCCATGCAGTTGTTGTGAAAGTCTTGCTTTTCTTTGTGTAATGAAAGAAAAGCAAGACTTTCTTTCATTACACAATGAAAGAAAGTGAGGATTTAACTACACTAAAGAAATAGAGCTGTCAAATCGTCAATCCAAAGACGCTTATGGTGTCACAAACTCTAAAAGTCCATCTCCAGTTTGTTTCCCCAACAATAATATGTTGTTTGCTCCACATTCAAGCTAATGGTACACATGTGATGTATGAAAGGTAAACAAAAATACTAAAGTACAATCAAACTGCAGCTGTTTGCAAACTCTTTCTCCTTCATTTGGCTCAGAGAAAGTCAATTAAAATGAAAAAACAAAAGAGTTAAGCTAAGCGAAAGCAGACATTTCAGATAGAGGATAAAACTGCTGTGAATATACGATTTATACTTTATCCATAGTTTACCTAGGATTTCTGTTTACATTATCTTAGCAGCAAAAATGCTCACTCTGCTTTTTCTGAGGTATCAATAATTATTATTTCTATTAACTCTTTTATGTTAAGGAAAGAGCTTGTTTTCTCTCCTCAACAATGGCCTATTGGACACTGCTGATCCAAGTGACATGTCATTATCCTAATATGGCATTCATGTCCTGTTTTTTATAAGGCATGGTTTACAAAGACTTACCTGTTTTTAAAAGGTGTATTTAAAATTCCTCATCTGCTTTGAAAAACAACGGAAAGGGCAATTATAATTTATTTTTGTTTTCTACTTTCAATATTTACAGGTTTCATGGCTCTAAAATCTGATATTTGGCCTTCAAAGGGCAACATGCTGGTTTATTGGGAACTCACATCACAGCCCTTACCTATCCTCAAAATGTGCACTTCATTTGCAGCTTCAACCTCAACATCACGTCACTATTTTCAAAACAAACTCTCTCCTCATTAGACGTTAGAAAAGTGATGGAGCGACAGAGGGCAGAGGGAGGGGGAAAAAAAAATCTGGAAAAAAAAAAACTCAGAAATAAAGATAAATTGAAAAGAGAGGAAAAATGAGAAACAGCGAAAATGAAAGAGTGTTTTTGTTGATGCGAGCCAAATGACAGCCGCTGGGACACGAATGTGAAGACTTAATGGGCCTGGCCTCAGAAGTTGGCCTCCCCCTTGGTAAAATGAAAAGCCTGTGGAGCCGGCTCCTGTGATGGATGAAGCGTTGCGCTCGCCCATTCCTGACAGATTCTGGGAAAGTGCCTGAGCCGTCTCCGGTCCTGATAAAGAAATAAAAGGAGAGCCAGCGCTGCTCGTCTTGCTCCTGGCGGAACAGAAAAGCTTTAAAAATCTGATCGGTTTGCCCAACCACAAACCTACAAAGTCTAGTCACGACACTATAAGCCACAACAACATCAGCGTTTAATGAATTATTCTAAACAGACTTTACCCCATTGGTCAAAGGTGGTGACCTTATAAGTTTATGACCCACTGATTTTAATAAACTACTGATACGGAGGCCTGGAAGTGAGCCCACATGTGTCTGTTCAGGAGATGTCTCCAATCTGTTTCTAATTGGTACCATCTTCCTTCCAGAGTGACATCACTGAAGTTAAGGCAGAGGTGATGGGGACCAGATGGTGCAGAGACAGTGACAAGCCACTCTTCCTCACTCCTCACCCATGTGGTTTTGTTTCAGCCTTTTGCTTATCTTATCTCTCAGATCGCAGGGATTCATCCCCCTCCATTGGCTCCATCAAGATGTTTTTTTATTGCCTCTGGTTTCCAATGTAATTGCAGTGAACTAAATCAATGCTCCTTCACTTTACCTCACACATTCTTCACGCCGGCTGCGATTGATCTCACAAGATCAGTTTTCTTTTCATACAAAGAATAGATTGGTGTAAAAATTAAGCCCTGATTTCTGTCACTTCTGCGAGTGTTCGACCTCTAATTAACACCCTCCCCTGCCACCGCCCCATCATTTCCCAAAAGTGATCCAATCCAGCCCCACGGCAAGCGCTGCTGACCTGGCGAAGGTCGAACCTCTCCAGCGTTTCACGCCTGCATTCAGAAACGCATGAATCAAGAGTCGCATTGATCCTATGTGTGGGTGTTCATTTCAGATTCCTGTTAGGATCCATCCAAGGCATTGATTTTACCATCTCCTCTGATTAGGCAATTGAGGGGAACATAACGGTGCTCTGATCAGGTGGACTCATCCCAAAGGGCGGCTGATGAAAAGTGAATGTAAAAGTGTAAAATAGACTAGGACAAAATTAATTAACTCAATTCGTACAATGGTTATTCATTGTTTTTTTTATATATATATATATATATATATATATATAAATAATACTTAGGCAAGAGAACAATTTGTACAGAGAAATGTATTTACAGCATTGCATGTAGAGTGAATGAGTAACTGAAATCTGCAAATACTTAAAACCTCCTCTGAAATGGCCTATGTTGATAGTTCAAACACCAAATATATCTTAATATGCATGAACACACACAATAAACTGTCTTGACGCTGCAGCAGAAAATAATGTTTACATTATTTTCCTTATCTCCACTCTTGGGGGTCCAGCCAAGCAGCATCAAGGCAAATGAATGCTTTGCAAACGCCAGCCAATAACGTATCAACTAGCACTGCAACCTGGGAACCTAGGAGTTGCTCAGTCAGCCGTGAACTCCTCAGTATACTGACTGACAGCTGAAGCTCAGCCCAAACAGGTTTTGAAACAGATCCCAAACACCGAAGCTAATCAACAACAGCAAAGATAAGAAAGAGAGAAATTGATATGTTGGGATGGCCTAGTTAAAGCCTAGGGCTAAACCTGATGACAATGCTATGCTGGGAGCCTGGAGTCAAATTTATGACAATGCTGATCATTCATGGAGGCAGTAATATTTGGGATGGCATCAAAAAAAAACTGCAAGCGACGAGCAGAATAAAATACAATGTTGATGTTTGTTTTTAAGAACGACGTGGAGAGGTTTGCTTGAGATCATTTATATTTTATGGAGGATGCAAAACGGCATTGATATCCTGGTGAAACTTCATTACACTCCTTTTTTTCAACTCTTTCCCTTTGAGTATGATTATGATGGGTCAGTGTTGTAGACTGAGCTACAAGTAACTGCTGTCATACTTATTTAAAGTCATAGTAAAATGTTCTTAATCATTTATTGGCTCGGCTTATTGTGCCAAAAGGCAAGCATTGTTCAGCCTTATTTATTGCTTAGGCTTAATACCAGTTTTACTTCGCAACATTTTACAGGATGCAAAGGCGTTTTTTTTATTTAATTTTCTTTTATGAGTGGTTAACAGCTGAAGTTACCCTCAGCTCACACACAGTTCTCCCAATTACATTTTTGTTTCTTTAAAGCCATCGAACTGTACCTTTTGAAGCAAAAACAAGCTGTAAAATGGGGATAAAATATAGTAAGAAAGTAATAATTATGCATTCTGCATTTCTATTATTTGGAAGAAAATGAAAGTCAGATGGGCTTGGCAGAAACAATAAGAGCTGCTAAGCTCTGTCTGGACAGCAGCTCTAAAAAGTGATTCAGGGAGAAGTTAAAAATGAGCAAACAGCAGCAAAGCTTCCATGTCAACAGTGAGATTTGTGACTTGAGCAAAGCAACATGACATGTTCTGCTTAATGATTTCAGACCTGGACAACAGAGAGCAGACACAAAGCTTGTCTGAGCCTGTGACACGGATCACATGCAAGGAGCTGAAGCGGCCTCCGAACACACAGTCCAGACCACAGAGAGTGGATCCAGTCACAGAAACAAAGGGAGACTGTCCAGGCATTTTTCTCTGTCTGTGTCAACAATGACACACCTCTGCTCTCCAGCTGGTCTCCTCCCTTCTGCTGGATGCCTTTCAAAACACACAGGCCTGCGTCACAGTGTAAAGCCACTTCAGACTGCTTTTGTTCATGATTCTTCTCTGTCAATCCGTAATCCCAGTCTTATATGAGGGTCTGCCTGTCTCATTCGGGTCCCTCTTGTTCTCTTTCTTTATAGAAATACAAGCAGCAGTTGAAGAAGTAGCCCACCCCCGGGGTTGAAAGCTTGTATCCCATCCAACCCTGAAAGCTGTTTTCACTCAAAACATTGTCAGCATGCCCAAGCATGTCAAAGGAAGTTATTCGTAACAAGGGGGATAGCAAGCTATCCTTTAGATCTGTCATCGGGAACTGGAGGGGAAGCTGTCCGCTCGCTGGCCACAACACCTCGACCAGCCAATCGGAGGGCAGGAAGGGAAAATAAATAGAGGGCTCTGTCCCTTAATGGGCGGCTCACACTGGTGGTTTCATCATCCTAATGGTGAGTCGTGGCAACAGTTTACATTTCCTATTTTCCCTACCAACCCCTCTCTATTTCCCCACTGCTGACCACTTTAAGACACAGCATATGAAACATTCTTAAAGTTGGTAAAAGAGATTTTGAACCCAAAATCTGATGGCAATAACACAGTAAAGATACGTCTAAAAGATGTCTGGAAATGATTGGAAGAAGGATTATTCTTCCATGTTTTTAATACCGTTTTAGTATGTTGGTGCATTTCTTAAATTCAACAGCCCAACCAAATGCTCTACAGGTTCTTAAAAAGCAGCCCAAACTGTCAGAGTAAGCAGCAAGTTCCAGTGAACATTTAAAGTATTTTAAGTCTAGCAGCAGATTTTCAATTGGATTTGGCTCTGGATTTTGACTGAGCCAGTTGTAATATAAAAAAAAAGAGCCTGGTTGTCTTTTCAGCCTCTAACTGGTTTTTGACCAGCATATTTACATCTCCTTAACATTTTTGTTTGTATGCGAAGACTTTATGTTTTACCTATTAATCGATTTGGTGGAAGACAAAATCCTTTAAACTTAGTTGATCAAGTTTAATTTGACCATTTTTTCACAAGAAACAAAGGGAAACATTAAAAACAGCATTATTTGATAAACATGAAATTGCATTTTAGCAGCAGTGAAGTCAGTCTTTAAAATCTGTCAGTTAAAAACTTTGCTTGCAGTCAAAAAACTATATGGCAGTTTTCAATTTGTATTTCCTGCATTTGGATTCTCTTCATTAGATGGTTTAAAAGCAGAATAAAAAATAACTAAACTGCCAAAGCCATTAGAAAAAGTCTGGAAGACTTTTGAAAAGGCTCTTTCAAAGATTACATAAGCTCTAACGGGGGAAAGAAGATAGATGATCAAAATGTTTCACTCAATGTTTTAAAAGGCTACAAGCCTTTTTACACATTCAGCTTAGTAGTATGTGGTGCTTGTAATTCCCTCAACGCAGCAAGTCTAACCAGCTCTCTTGGTTTAAAAACAAACTTTATTAAAAGATCATAGGAAGGTGGTCCGACAATAGCAGCAGTCATCAATCAAAGACTGCCATGGTGTGCGTGACGCAGTGGGAGGTTTGGTTGGAAGAGCATCACAGAAAGTGACTCATGCTTCTCCAGATTTGTTGGTGCACTTGCCCTCCTGTCTCCTCCCCCCGCACCAGGAATGTCACTGCAATCAAAGAAAATGTTGGGGCCATTTTTTTCAATCGCAGATGAAGAATTGAAACTGAACACAAACAAATGGCAAATGTGCTGGCACTGCACGCACAGGGACGATGACACTGCAGCTTTATGGCACGATAGGCAGGAACACAAGCGCAATTAAACTCTAAGGCTGATAGAAAACAAGCCAAGCTGCGCTCAGTCAATTGTCTAACCATTATTCAACACATGAGGCTAATTTGTCCCTGGCAATTTCCATCTTGGTTGGCTGATGGACTACAGGAGAGATAGAACAAAGTAGACGTGGTTGCATTATGATTTCCAACCAAACCAAGGTAGCCGCAAACACCGTATATAAATGTTAGCTCTCTCGCCAGTCTCCTGCTATTCTGCCTCTGTCAACACACCATGGAAGCCGTGGAGCCCTGGCCGAGGCCGGACTCAAAGCTAACTTAAAGGAAGCAGCAAATGCGAACCGTCTGATGCGGAACTGGAGTCCTTTGACTAAATTAGGCAAGTTAAATGTGTTGGAGCCTGTGGTTAGCAGAATATAAAGAGAAGAGTCACTAATCCATCCACACACATTTGTCAACGCGGAGGGATGCAGCACGCGCCCGTGCGCTGGCAGATACACCAAGCTTTGTGGGTAATGGTGGCTGGATGGGTGTTAGAGGGGCGCCACTGTGGTTGTACTGGGCTGTCTGGGAGCATAAAGTGGCCTTCTCATGGTTCTCCTCATGCCTGGGTGGTCTGACCAGGGCGCTAATGTGTGTGTGGACAGGGACGGACGTGCTCTCGTCCTGCGAAGGTGAGAGGAGTGAATGTGTGTGTGGCAAAGACTGCCAGAACTGTGCCCACACATGGAGCACCACTGATCGTCCTATTCAACGCACACACACACACAAACACGCACGCACACGCCCCCACACAGGCACACACAGTGACCATGTATGTGGAACAAATATTTTGACAGAGACGGTCAGACTATAGGGCGTCTCCTCTCTCTCTGAGCAGGATTCGCTTGGTGTTGGGCTGGGTTCTGCACAGGATGGTCTTGCTGTGTTCAAACAGGACCATAGGAAAACCTCAGCCACTTTTAGAGTCAGTCAGTTCCCTCCCCAACCGTCCCCCCCCTCCAGGCCTCCCCCAAATCCCGCCCTGACGACTGAAACACCAACACTGAGCCATCAGAGTGTGGGGAGAGGAGGACAGCAGATTCCTTGGGTTTCTAAGTTGTGGCCAAGAAGAAAAAAAATAAACATTTTCTTCTTCCAACGAGATTTCAACAGGCAGATATGCAGCCTGTCGCCATTCCAGTTACATTGAGGGGGGAAAAAGAAGTGTCCTTCTCCTTCTCTCATAAGTGCCAGGCTATTTTGGTTTCCCAAAATATTTTCTGAGGCCTGAAGAGCTGCTTTTATATATCTGTCGCTGTTGCTGCTTGAAAGCGAGAGTGTCAGCTGAAAAGGACCATTCAGCAACCAGAATCAAAGTCCTCTGACCATGTAAAATGGTCCTCTATTGAGAGGGGGGGCCACCTCAGCTCACACAGCAAAACTATAACTCTACAGTATCTAATGTCTGCTTCCCTAAACGCTCCAGTGTGGAAGGACTCAATATGCTTAAATTGTTTTCTAAAACAGGGACTAAATCCTTTCTAGAGTTGTTTCTCTTTCATCAATTCTATTTAGATAAGGTTTATGAGTTTAACACACTTTACAGGACGAAAAGGTCCAATTGTTATTTACTTAATTTAAATGTTAAATTAAGTAAATAATTCCAAACATTTTAATTCCAAAAAGGTTTGGAATTAAATCAAATAATTTAATTATGCAGTCTGCGGCGAGCAATTAAAGTCAGTGGAGCTTATGATGCAAATTGATAAAGCCCAACTGATTGCATCGAGCTATTCTGAAAAAAAAAAAAAGAATTATTTATCAAAAAGAGAATAAATCGAATGTTTTATTACATTCTTCGAAGTCAGACATACACTATACCAACAAACCATTTGAAACTTCAGAGTATAGGAGGTCCCAGTCTGGATGTAGTATAAGACAATACTTCAAACATACAGCTTCCCTGTTTACTGACAGAAGAACATTAACCAAACCAATGTATCAACACATGAAGAAACTAACAACCTTAAATACAAAAGTTTAAACATATATAGAAACGTGTGAAAAAGTTAAAACAAAAATAGCCCCACTCAAACACAACAAATCCCAAAACTAACATGACAAATTTCAAAGACCTACGGATCATGGCATACATGACCATTTCAGTGACATTCAATTTATTGTACATCTCCAAAAATACAATCTGATTTCTGAACAAACATGATACTCTTTTAACTCATCATTCCAGGTACTGCGCCTTGCCTTGACCTAAACCATTTTCCTCTAACTCTTTGTGTATTTAGGGTCATCATCGTAAGATTTTTGTTTCATATGTGTTCTGTCATCTGTTTTCAAAGTACTCATTTGTTCTTAGTTGAACTTGCTTGTGTTCTAATATTTACGTGTTTAGATATTAATGTATTTTTCCTCTCTCTTTTTCTTTAATTCTTCCTTAGATCCCTACACATTCATAATCCCTTTGTTTATTAAGCATTTCTCCTCCATTTGGTAAAATTCTAACTAACTGTAAGGAACACAATGGAAATGCAAATGAAACACCAGATGGAAGCAGGAGTTGTGTTGTAAAGCTCTACACACTGCAGTTTACATGTAATTTTGCTGCCGCCTTCATGCATTCAGGAGTTAAGAAAGCCCCATTCATTATTGATCAGGCTATCTCCAAGTGTCCTTACTGAGTAATAAACAGTTGTTCACAGACAGTCAGTGCATTAGTGTCAGCAGGAGACACACAGCAACGGTCTATCAGTCACCATCACTCTCAAATTGACGAGACTGATTATAGGTCATTATTAAGCTGTATTGATTACTGTCAGGAGCTGCTAAGAGAACAGGAAAAAGACTGTTGAACTGTACTTTTATTGCTCCCTGCACTAAAATACAGTGTTCTGTAGTAAACAGTAACTTAAGTAAGGTTACTTTTTGAAAAAGAAACTCAAATATACTTTCTTTAGCTGCATAATTCCACAGTTTCATTGACCTTACAGTCTCTGTAGCTGTGTCAAAGAAGTTCACTATTAAATGCTATCAGTGGTTTTTAGCTTTTATCATCACAGTAATTATGGCTGTCTATTTGTTGAATAAACCTTTGAAGCGGTATCTTGTTCAGATGCCATAGCCACCCCAAACACACCACTTTGGAGGCAGAGGGAGCAGCTAACAGGCTTTTGGAGGCCATGTGGGTTACCTCCTCTCTCTACGAGTTTATCTACACACATACATACACACCCACCCACACCATTCTGTGCACCAGTCATTATACCAACTGTGCCCACAGCTCCTCATCTCCACAGAACACACTTAGCTGTGGTTGCAGAAGCACTTACACCCACTCAGTAGGCAGCCCCCTTTTTCCTCCCCAAGCTATTCTGGCGAGGGGCTGGGATCTTCTTTTACGAACTTCCTGCAATCATCTATCAGCCAGCTGAAAAGAAGTGGGTGGGCACAGTGGCCGCTGTCTCTAACCTCAAGACGAGCCTAATGCAAGGAGGGCCTCTTTGGACTAGCTCCTCCAGCCTGCGTTGCATAAGAAGCGAAGCCATTAAATATTAACGCTCCACTGGGTTTAATATTTAATGTCGGTGACATGTAATTTACACTTAAACTCGAGAAATCACGGGGTAAGGACCAAAATAAACAAGTGTATTTGTTCCAGGAGGTGTTATATGAATCCTGTCAGATGGGCTCTCTGATCTTATTTCACTAATAAGCTCCTCTGTGAGGCTGCAGATGTTTGAGCTTTGATTTGATTCATACTGGAAAAGCTTGGAAGCAGCAGATTTTAAATCACGACATATCAGCTGGCTGTTCTACTGTCGAATCTGTGGGATATTAATCTTTTTCTACAAGACTGCGTCTGATGAAACTCTCATGTACAGGCAGGGATTTTAATACCGCATAGCTCAAAGCAACATGTGTCCTGCCTCTGATCTAAAAATATTGTATAAAATATCAGCCAGTAGCATGTGGCGGTACACCACACTGAGAGAACAGTTTCATCTTCTAGTCCAAGCATTGTATTCCTAACCATCCCTCTGTTGCATGCCTCTAGAAAACCAAACACTCTTTAATCTATATCCAGTACAAACAGCAACGTGTTTCAGAAAATTTTTTGATTAAACCGTGTAAGTCTGTGCCTCAAAATGGGCTGCGGTAGCGGCCTCAGGTTTTCAGTGAGCCACTGAACTTTGAGTTAACACCTTTTGGGGATTACAAACTATGTGAACATGTGTTGTGAATCTCTCTGCCTTCAGAGAAGAGGACTGACCTGTGACATGTGGAACACCTTCTAATTTGTTCAGAGGAGAACTTAACGAGGCCTACTGGGTAGAGGGCTCGTAAAAACAAAGAGTGCTGGGGGTCTTGTTGACAGAGGCTGTGAGTTTTGGTGCATACATGATGAGTTTACAGGGGACATTTACTGTATGTGTGATTTATAGATTATTAAATGAGAGCTAATGATGCTGGGAAAGTTTAGTGCAAATAATACAAATTTGATCAAACACTGCAGCCTGTCTGTACTGTGCAGATTCGACAACATTTGGGTAATCAAAGTCATAAGGAGGAGTTTGCACTTTGATGACCAGGAGAACATGGAGTCAAAAATACTAATAAATGAAAAGTCAATCAATAAATCATAAACAAATACTATATAAACATCATAAATGTCTTCATAGTTTTGATCTTTGGGATCAACCTTTTGTGTGACTTTCTAACGGTATTTCAATCAATCTTTCTCCAGCTGACCAGGCATCATTTTTTTAGTGGTTACAGACATACAATTTATTTTAGTGGGATTTTATTATTGAAAGACAGACATACAGTAAGAAGTTCAGTTTGCAGTTTGGCAAAAGGCATTTTCTTTGGGGCTGTTTTTCTTTACACTTGAGATGATCTACTCCTTTGTGTTGATCTATTACATAAAATCAAAATATAATACATTTAAATTAGTGGTTGTAAGAAGACAAAGTGTGAAATTGCTCAAGTGGTCTGAAATGCTTTTGCTAGATGCCGTGCCATAAGCCAGGAGTAATTTATTTGCGGGCCAAACCAAGTGTTTTTTTTTTTTTTTTTTTGTTTAGCTGATTTCAAGCTAAAAGTTTTGAAAATAAAGCAAAAAAAAAAATATATATATATAAAAAATAAAAAAAAATAACAAACCAAGTAACAAATTTTTATACAATTTTATTTGTTAAACAGGCCAATATAAAGTGAAGACTTACTGGTAGAAACTCACATGTTCAACCATCTGGTAGGTCTCCTATGATCATAAAACTTTTCCTGAAGTTCACCTCTCGTGCACCCCAAGCAGAGAAACCACACCATATGCTTCCAGGGCAGTGTGCTTACCACTGATAAACATTCCTCAAACTGTGGTGGAAACTGTTTTATTTTTTTTTTTTATTTTTATTTTTTTGTAGCTGCTGTGTGTGTCTTTGTCAGCCAGGACTGAGGAGAAATGCATGGACGGCTGCTGTGAAGGACGTTTTTTTTTTTTTTTTTTTTTTTTAGCTGCTGCACCACTGGAGGGCACTGCTCCGTCTGCATTCACACGCTACTCTTTGTTGGAAGCGGCTTCTGCTGCAAGCATAGGTGGCAATCAATTGAGGCTAAATTTTACCTGTTGGAGTCTTTGTTTAACAATTAAATTTACCAGAAAAGCCTAGTGTGTAAGAAAATGCATACAATGAGTAATTTGATGGCTGATAGAATAAAAATAAGTACAGGAGTATTTTTTTAACAGAACTGTTTTAGTAGATTATTAAATTTTAAATAAGTAGGTTTTCAAAAAGTAACAATAATAATGCAGTTGTAAACCTGAAAGTAAAAAGGGGTTAAATGCCACACAACATGAAAGTCTCCTCGCCCCAAAGCGCTCAGCCTAGGTTTTCTATTTCATTATGTTCTTTTTTAAAATTTTGGTCTGCAAACTGAAGCAGGGTTGGCTGCTCTGGAATGTTCCCAGGTTTGCGTTATTTTAAATGACATATTTTCACATCAACACGTCTGGCCCCCTTGCCTCTCTGGCCACAGTATCACAAACACCTTCATACTTGATGGAAGTAGGCTGTTGGCAGCCTTAAGGTGCAAAAAAAGGATTAAATTCAAAACCAGAGCAGATCTGCTGATTCAGTGGGTTTGCGTAGCGCGTATTACTGCTACAATTACTGAAAGTCATTGCTTTGTGGATTAGATTTCGAAGAGCTGTCAGTTAATAATACCAGGAAATGATGGGATATATGTGAAAACTAAATGTTTGACATGGAAATGGTACAAATAGAGAGGGCTGGCTTTTACAGTGTGGGACAGAATGATGAAAAAGTTTGCAGAAACGTTGGAAAATCCATGTGAGGCACAGCAATGCTCTACATGACTGATGGTCCTTAATCAGAGGATATGATACAATGATGAAGATCCAAACCACTGTCAGCTCAGCATGCCCGGCCGTGCGCAGCACTGCAGAAGCTCAGGCTTTATTGGAGGTGGGCAGATGTTCAAGTTTTTTTTTTTTTTTTTTTCCTCTTCGGATGCTCCATCCCTCAAGCCGCTTTTATGGGGCTGTTTACTAGAATTGGCTTCCAGAGATCTTTATCGAGGGCGCCTTTGATTTACCAGAGCTCTCTCATCCCACATCCCATATGCAGCGGCAGAGACATGGGCCTTTCAAGACGCACAAATAGGAATCTGGCAGTCATTTCACAGTTAAGACAATTTTCTTTTTTGTCTGCTTACTCCCTCCCTTCATTTTGCTCCTTCACAGCCCCCCTTCTCTTTCTACACATCTTCACATATAATTATGAATGCTCTTTGCAGATGTTGCCTCTCTTCTTCCCAGCAAACAGAATAGCGGAGGAAAGCAATCCCTCAACCTAATTTACTGTCACTTCTCACAGTTGAATTTTCTGGAAAGTAGCTAAAAATATAAAATCTAAAAGCGAAATAAGCGGCACCATATTGCTAATTTGAATTATCTTCCATTACAAAGACTGCAGAGGAAACAAAGCAGCTGGAGTGGTTTCCGTTGAACAATCTAGGTGGTCAGGAACCCACTGTAAACTGTACAAGACATAAATCACTGCAAAGAGACAGTTATTAATCATCACTCATTAATGAATGTTAGAAAGGCGTAGATTAAGAATAATGACATGAAAGAAAGCTTCGCAAAAAAAGACGAGACAATCACTTCAGCAAACTCTATGGAGAGATACTTATGCTGAAAAACAAGTTATTACTGAAGTCATTTGGAGTCATTACTGATTTTGTAATATTTTTTTGTAAAACTCCAGACTTTTTTCTGTTCAAAGACGTTTTGGTTGAAATTTTCTTAGTCTTTCAAAAAAAAAAAAACAACAACAAAGTTTTGTCTTTGGACTTTGGCTATTTTTCATTCAGTTTCAGACCATTCTAAAAGGAATATTTTTGTTTTGTTATTATTAACTTTGGCCTTCTTAATTATTTAATTATTAGACTTGACACAACTGTTTTTTAGTTGTATATTAATTTAAACAAATTCCACATATTGTATTACCTTCACTGGATCGTATTTTATTTTACCCTCTCTCAAATTATTGTGAATTTCTGTTTTTCTTTCTTTACTATTCATAAAGTTTGAGTTTTTATATTCATTTCTGATGTTTCCTCCATGCACAATTGAAACTTCTCAACCTCTTATTCTCTTGAATAATACAGTTGATCATATATTGTTGTTTTTAGAGTGGTTTGTTGTTTTTTGTTGTTTTTAGAGTACCTGCTGGTACTTTGTTACCAGCGGGTACTAAAATGTGTTCCTGCTTCCTTCTCTAAATCTCTGCAAATTACTACATATAAGACATTTTAAAGACAGGAAATAATATTTTAGCAGCAAACAGTTTACCCCAAAACTATTGGCTGAAAAATGTAGTATGATTGATCTTTTAGTTGTCCTTTCTCAAGGCCTTTACTTTCTTCACTGTTTGATATCGGCTGTGTATGATATTTTGAGCCCAAACACATATATTTTCCCCTGCATGTTCCCTTTTCTTTAGGTACACTGCACTCCAAATTATGGTCGCATACAAGGGCAGACAGTAAATGAAATGTCTGAATCAAAGACTTGGAAAGGCCTTTAGAAAACATGTAGGACTCAATTTAGACAACGATATGTTTAAAAGACATCTAGAAAGTTTGCTCTTTTTAAGGAAAATATACATATGAAAAGAGCATTTGCTGACATTACTTAGTTTTTTGAGTACTCCTTGCTCATTGCCTGTGTGTTTAGCCATGTCTCCTTCCTGTCCTCTAAATCCCCAAGACTGTTGGGGCAGATGGTGGCTTACACTGCTTGCTGTTAAATAGGTGTTGTTCATCTCCACCCTCACCACATGCTTGATTAGGATTAGTAAATTGCTGCAAAGCCAATGACTCATCCGGATTTTGTAGATTACTGTTTACCAGTTGGCAATTTAGTCAACTAACTCTCACTATGTTTTATAACAATCTGCATTAAATACAACTTTAAGAACTTTGATATAAATCTAACTATAAGACTGAATTGAACTGGGATGATTTTTATTGATATCAACTGGAGAGAGTTGGATATCAATGATTAAATTCATCAGAAGTTAGCACTATTTAAATAAAATTATTCAACAACATAAAAATTAGGAATGCTTTAAATCTTTTGTTCTTTTTTCAGACATGGACAACCGTTGGGCAGATTATTATTTTACATCGACACAGAAGCACACTGATGATAACTTTCGATCATTGATATCCACCCCTGTGGGTAGGCAAGTTTCTTTTGTGAGCAGACTAGAACTCGCAGTTGAAGTCAAATCAACCAATGAGCATGTCTGTCACATCACCAAAGTCAATAGATGGTTTCAGAAGAAACAAAGCTGTGGGTCAGCAATGAGTGAGCCTTCTTTTTATTTTTTAGAAATATTTTGCTTGCCTTTCATCACATTACCAGAAGCATCAGCTACAGCCTTTCAGGCAGGCAAACCTCTGGTGTGCCTGCTCAGCAAAGTGATGAAGCTTCCAGTTTTAAGCTCTGAGTGAACACAATTATGGCCTTACAGATGTGTTTGGGAAGCGAGGAAGTGAGTCTAGGCAAGAAAATTCTCCTCTGTGGGTTAATCCATGAACTGTCACGGTCCAGGTAAGGGGTGTGATTTGGCCCATAGTGGCTGAGGAGGTTCTGCATGGTAGACAGAGGAAGGAAGCGCTCACTGGGCTAGAGAAGGTCAGCAAGTCTATTTAACGGTTTCTGAGAGAGAGAAAAAGGTTTAACTGAAACACAGAGCCCCTCGCTTGTAATCCTGCTGCGGTTTCCTTCCTCAGCTTGACAGCCCCACACCCCTACACTACTGCTGCCTGCTAAACCGTCCTCTCCCCCATGTCTGTCTTTCAATATTTTTTTTCCCTTCTTTTTCTTTTGTGGCATTGGCTTCCATCCAGGGGAGGAGATGTGGTTTCTCCAGCTGCTGTGAATCCTGCAATAAAGGTTTGCTCATGAAGCATGGTTAATTTGGGGTTGGATGTTATGATTCACCCCCCACCAACTCCAAGTATTTTTACTTTTATTTTATTTTTCTTTGAGATCTCAACCTCCTGTTTATCTTTACAACTTACTTTTATAGTATTCAAACAGTAGCTAAAGCAGTAGTGGTTTTTGATATGGGCGATTCAGGGAGTTGCTCAGGGCAGCATTAAAAATGGGATGCACCTATAGTGTATAATGGATCTGTTCATTGTGTCCTGAACAAGTTTCCTACCATCCCAGAATCTCAGATCATGAAGACTTGCCCAGATCGAACATTTGTTTTGCTTGCACTGCCAAATTACTACCTGTTCTTACTACAGTGTAAGATAAGTATTCAATAAGTTGGATGTTTATTTAACAGTTAATTTATTAATTTCCCTCAACTCACTAAATCAATAATTTTATATAGATTTAAAAACACATAAATTGATATTGTCAAGCCTTTATTTCTGGTAATTTTGATTATATGTAATGTAAACCTAACAAATACAAACTAAAACTGTCTGTAATGTTTTTTCCTTTTTCTGCCATGTTTAATGCTGCTCCTCTGCTCTGCCCCTCCTGATCCTGTTGCTAATATAAACTCCTGCTCTGCATTCAGTCGGTGTTGTCACAGCCTTTGAGTGTTTCACATCATTGTTTCTAATGGAATATCTCACCTATTTTCTGTCTTCCCTGGCTCTGAGCCTCGCTTCATACACCTAGACTGATGTTCTGCCTTCCCTCCTGGCCCTGTTGCTTACACAGGCCATTCAACATTGAGCTTTGGGTTACAGACAAAGTAATTTCTTACTTTCCCTTGGTAAAACCTCAACATTGGATTGGAGTGTGTGACCCTAATTACCCTGCTACAGGAGTAATCATTCTTTGAGAGCTCAATGTTCCTGGTTTTTTTTGCTTGTGATATTTATGTACACTTTTGCAATATAAAACTAGGAAACTTCATCCTATGGGTAAAATGGAAAAATGCTGTTACTTTTTAACATTTTAAAATTACGTGTCCAGATTTTGAGGGTATTTTAAACAATCTGGACCAAACTTACTTCTAAAATATTTTTTTTCAGTTCGCTAAATCAGTCTGTATTATGTTCTCTGAATAATACCTGATATCTTTATCAGATTTTCTCCCCATTTCCTCAAAACAACTTCACAAAGTTAATATTTATTTTATGGTAATATTTTTATGTGTTTAGTGGGCTCTTTTTTTTATCTTCCACTTGTCCAGTTGCCTGATTATTTGAGTACATTTTGTTGAATAATTCCTAGTTAAAAACAAAAACAGTCTGACTCATTGGAAGAAAAAAATGGTCATGTTAAAGCAGAAATGTAAGTTTTGCTCAGCATTATTTCTATAACATGTGCATGGGTAATTGACAAGTTTTTCAAACTGTGTGCTACTTTCTAGGTGGCTAATGCAAAGTCACGTGATTTCTCTTTATCCTAAAAATGTTTTTTAATTTTATAAACCTAACCAAAGTTACTTTTGTGCTCAGCAAATAGTAAAATTTTACTACAATGCCAGAAGACCATGCATAAGCTATTAGGGAGGAAAGTCTGCCAGCATTTAGAGCTGCTGCCATGTCCACATATAAGTCCTATTTACATCTCCCACACTAAACACTGCCTACTGCAGTGATCAAAACATTACATAAGACTGCTGTGGCGGTAGGTTGGGTTGCCTGGCTGGAATCCAGTGGCTTTCTAGAGGCCCTGGCTTCTCTCTGTACATTAGCCAGGATATTAAAGGAAATGCAGGCCGCCACAGGCTCCACTGCTGCGGTTTGCCATCAGCCGGAGCAAATCTGTGTGTTCCAGTGGCACATTCTCTGCCCAGTTTTGACAGGGGGGCTGCCTAGAGTGGGTGGTGGTGAGGGGGTACAAATGCATGGCCACTGCACTCTTTTTTGTGTGGCCTGTCAACAGCGGGTCACTGTAGTAATACTCATTACACATAATAGTCATAGAGACAAAGCGGCAAGCCACACGCACTGTCATGAATCCACATGGGCCCCTTGGTGTTCACGGACCATTAGCATAGCTGCTGTGTGCTGTAATCGGCTGTGGCAGCATTTTGCTTGGGACTGACCGGGTGGGACAGGTAACGCTGCATTACAGCTCGGCCAGGGTTGACTTGAAAAAGACGCTAGAGAAAACACATGGACTCTGTGGCTGGACGGAAACTGAAAAGCATCCTACCTCGTCATTACCCCCTTCCCTTCAATAAGAAGCCCCAGTTTCTGCTTTTGTGTGAAAAAGAGATTAATCACAAATGACTCAACATTCTGTATTTGTGCATGTTCATTTTTAAATATCAGCATGTGTGTGTGTGCGTGTCTGTAGGGGATTGTCTCTTAATATAGTTAAGCTGTGAAAAACCCCAAAGTCTTTGGCGAGGGCTCACACACACTTTTTCTTCTTCCTTCCTCTCACCAGAACCATTTATCAGAGCAGAACAGGGGCAGCTTGCGTGTCGTAAGCCTCTTTGGAGCCACAAACAAATCAAGCAGGGCTCTCCATCAAATGAACTCCCCACTCGACTGGCGGTTACATAAAGGTTTACTCACTCGCTGTGTAAGAGCATGTTTCAGTGGGAAAGGCTTCTGATTGAATACATCCCTACTAAGAAACACAAGGGAAGAAAAATTACTAAAACTCATAGCAAGGGCGGGGGGGGGATTGTCAAACTTTTCTCACTTCTTCATATGTCAGAAAACTCTGAGGCTTAACAGCTGATTCCTTTATCTCAGAGCAAGTCACCTGGTGTGTGACTGACATGCAGAGCCCTGAAAAAGTTTTTCATACTTTTCACATTTTGACTCTATAAGAGAAAACTGTAATATATTTTGTCAGGATTTTACGGTTTGCAATGGACTATGCAGTAAAACAGAACACAAGAAAAGGCTGTGTGGTTTTCAAACACACCTGTGATTATAATTAAGACTTTAATGGAGGATTTTTCTGCCAGTATATTTAGAAACTAAAATTATTGACATTTCTTTTCAAAACAGCTCCACTCCAGTTATGTTGAAGAGAGAGCATCTATAATCAGCAATTTTCGATTATTTTTGATTGAATTTTGAGCTGAACCTGAACTGGGTCATTTCAACACATTAATAACATTTCTTATACTTTGTTCCATTGCAGGTTTACATTTATGTTTAGGGTTGTAGACCCTGTGGAATATGAACCTCCTCCACAATCTTAAGGCTTTTTCCTCTTGTAGCTTTTATCGAAAATGCCTCTATAAAGGGACCTGATAGAGGGAATCCCCACAGCATGACGTTTCCACCACCATGTTTTATAAAGGTTTAGGATTATTTTCAGTGTTGATTATGCACAAGGGTTGTACAGTGGCACAGTTGTTAGAGCTGTTGCCTTGCAGCAAGTAGGTTCTGGGTTCGATTCCTAGCCCAGGGTCTTTCTGCACGGAGTTTGCATGTTCTCCCTGTGCATGCGTGGGTTCTCTCCGGGTACTCCGGCTTCCTCCCACAGTCCAAAAACATGACTGTCAGGTTAATTGGCCTCTCCAAATTGCCCCTAGGTGTGAGTGTGTGTGGGGGTGGTTGTTTGTCCTGTCTGTCTGTGTGTTGCCCTGCGACAGACTGGTGACCTGTCCAGGGTGAACCCCGCCTCTCACCCGGAACGTGGCTGGAGATAGCAGCCCTCCCGACCCCACTTAGGGACAAGGGTGTAATGAAAATGGATGGATGGATGGATTATGCACTGCAGATGTCTTGTTCCATATTGGCCAGACAATCCCATCTTGGTCTCATCTGATCAGCCTTTTTCTTGTCTGTTTGCTGTATCTCCTAAATGGCTTTTTGGCAAACTTTAAAGACATTTTCATATAACTTTCCTTCAAAAAAAACAAAAAAACTAACAGTTGTGCTGTCAACAAATGATTTTACTTGAGCTGGGACCTTCTGCAGGCTCCACTGGCCTCTTCGCTGGTTCTCTGATTAATGTTCTCCTTTCTTCACCTACCAGTTTAGGTGAATGAAAATACCTTCACTGGTTTCTAGTTGTGCCATGCTGCTTTTATTTTTGGTTGGTGGGTTGAACAGTACTCTGATGTTCAAAGCTTTGGATATTGTTTCTTAACCTAACCCTCCTTAAACCCTGCTTAATAGCTGAAACCTGAGTAATGAAGTAGGATTTCGCAAAAATACGTTTTTAAAATGCCCCTCAAAAACACTCATCAGGTTTGATGAGACCTCAGAAGTCAGTCTGGTTTGAATCTACTGAACTGGTATTACGAACACAGGGAAATGAAGGCTTAAATATTGGCATGGCCATTCTGCAACAGTGTTTGCTTATTGTACGTGTGTTCACAGGAATCAAGTGGTGCAAGTTTGGAGTCTACTGTATGAGTCATCAATCCTGTGTTTGTAGAAATGTGTCTATGAACAGAGAGAAACAAACACAGACACCACCATGGTGACACAACAACAGTAGATAAAACATGCATATCAGTACAGAGACAAAAAAAAACTGGGATCAGACTGGGTAATGCTTTCATCCCTTTTCACTGTCATTTGGAAATAAAATGTTTTTTGAGCAGTTAACACCCTAATTTGTCATTCCTGCTATTTTAACTGCTTTTCTCCAGATTACTTCACAATATTCCGGGTGAAACTTTAGGTCCAGCCAAAATAAACTCTTATAACATGCAGATGGGGTCTCAGAATCTCCAGAATTATTACCGTTTAAATCCTCTAATAATGCTACAGCTACAAAGTAAAGAAGTAGATGAATCTATGTGACAATAGCCAGTATGTGAAATTATTGAGATCCAGTAAGGCTAAAGGCTTCATTACAGAAGCTAAGTGATGCATTAGTTTCAGACTACAAGAAAAGTAATCGATATCATTCATTCAACCTATTCCCTAAACATAATAGAAAATGTCTTTGTGGTGTTGACTATCCTCCGTCTCCAACATCACAGTTTATGCAAAGAATAACCACAAGAACCTCTAACAGGGGTCACCAATCCGAGCTCCACAGTGAAGAAAAAGCCCAGGTCAGGACAAAAAGCAGGTCGAACCTCCTCTCTGTGGTTTAGCTACAGCTGGAAGAGGCTCCAACAACTTGACCTTCACCTTTGACCCTGACTGTGGGTTTAGATGGAGACCAGGGGTCTGTGCCCTCCTCTGACTTCTGTGACTGCATCGGTAATGGCATTGATTACTGCTTTTGAACTGGAGTGTTCGCATTTCAGGGGTGTGTGGAAGCATTGCAACTGCCTGCTTTGAATTATGGGGACAGGAGGGATGTGGTATGGCTCTTTTGAGTAGTTTGGATGATTCATGGTGACGAGAAACACTTGCATGAAGTACATCATATACAGTCCCTCTGGTAGCTCCACCCTCTCAGCTCCGTCTCACACCTCTCCCTTGTGAAGGACAAACAGGGCTTTTAGGGCCCTGAAGAGGTTTGGAGTCATGGAGTGAGGATTTTCAGTTATTTTTGCCAAAAAGCCAGAAATAACTCGAAGGAATCCCAGATCATCAATAACTTATTGACACGACTTGTTCATGTTTCAAATTTCATCAGTACATAATGGTATAATGAGGAAGCAACAATGTTTGAGCATTTGTCTGAATGGTGAGCTGTAATTTGAAATGAAGGGTATCTGTGGAGGGCCCAGTCTCATAGGGCCAACTAGTGAACATTAGAGAGGCAAGCAACTCACACTACACATCAATATTTAAGGACATACTGGGACTCTTCCATTTGATATCCCAAGGGGATGAAGCAGGCCAATATATTTCTTTCTCCTGCATCTCCTAACCCTGACCTCTGTTGCTCTTTTGCACTTCCCTTTCTCTCACTCATTTTTCCACCCATTCATTGCTCTGTCCTTTCCGCTCTGTGGTTTCTGTTGTGCTTTTTGTTTGTACTATTTCTAATGTTAAAGCCAAATACAGACGTAAATGTCAAATGAGAAATGCTTGACACATTTTATTCCTTTAAGCCATAAGTCTTTGATTATTAACCAGTAGTCCTTCTCCTAGTGGATCATACACGAAATGACTAGACCTTCATATTTTCTTCATGATGCCATTCAAATAACTGTCCACTCATTTCGAAACTCAGCATTATAGCTAAAGCGTTTGTAAATGACCAATTAAAGAAATATTTATCCTTCAGTGGCATTTCGTCTCTCCATTAGGCTGCTTTTGGGAAACAGCATAGCACTGTATGTGCAGCTCCCAGTTTTAAATTAATTTATGGCTTGATAAGCCTTGGATGCAAATGGCTACCGTCCTGCCCTTTTTATGGATGTGTAAAATGCTTTTGACACTGTAGATTATGACAGTTTCATAAATAGCCCTCTTAAAACATGCCTTTGGCTAGTTTTTGAAACATGTTTCGGGTCATATACATTGGAATCAATTCAGTTTTTCTTTCAGTTATTATGTTGTTTTCAGAAAAGTATCAGTCAAATCTTTGTGTTAGGACCAGCATGTTTCATAATTTATTTTAATAACTTTGGTCAAAATTTAAACCTTGTATCAGAACAGCTCTGAGGATCTCTAATGACCCAGTTTACTTACAACATTGTTTTTATTGTTATGGAAACACCTAGTGTTCAATAGTCACATTTGTTAAGTCTCAAACTGGTCCTAAAAGCTGAAAAATCTAAGGGTACATTATTTTTAAACAAATGCCTACTTTTTGCCAGTAGGCAGCCACGAGCTCATGGCTGCCTACTGGCAGGGCAAAAAGGTAGAAAACAAATTCTTATCCCTTCAAGTATTTTAGCTGTTCCTGTGCTCTGAAGATTGAGATGCGACCGACGATGAAGCAGCTGATTCTTCTTTGGCTTTAATAGCTCCCAGAAAGTCGGCCATGGTTTGATTTGGTTTTTTACAACCCAGCCTTATTTTTCACATCAGCGATTCGCATGCCCCTTCAAACCCTCCCCCTTAAACTTTTGATGAAATTTGCACCATATGTCTTTTGATGGGAGATGAACAGACTAGTGGGCATGCTTCTCTTTAACTCCCCTTACTCATGCAAGTGGTTTGATCAGGCCTCAGTCCTGATGGGAGTGAGTGCTCCAATCCTCCGCCTGTATTACATTCCCAAAATTGCCTGACTGAAGATAATGAAGGGCTATGATTTTTTTTTTTTTTTTTTTTTGAGGAACCATCACATCCAGAAAGGAAAGGACTTGACTAAGGATGTGCTCACTAGACCGTTACTACCAAATCAACCCCATGAGGGGGAAATGTCCTGTTGTGTGCCTCAAAGAAAAGTCCAAATTCATCCAATCACTTCAGACTTCATTTCAAGCCTTCTCTAAATACAACATTCAATGGGATTAAAAGGGTTTTATTTCACCTTGAATTACAGCTGCATGCAGCATGCTGTGTAATCCATATTGAAAGCACCCTGGAATAAGTTTGGTCAAATGTAGAAAAGAGGAAAAAGAGGTAGGATGGTTCGTTGATTGCTGAAATGAACGCCGTGTTTCCCAGTATCTTTGCCCCAATGAAATCCTTCCCTCCTTCAGAGGGAGAGCCAATCAAAGCCCCTTATCAACCGTCTCATCAGACCGACTGGGCGAATTAGCCTTTGGCGTTTCACAGAGTGACGCACAGTTTGGGTAATCAGGGAGAAATCAGCAGCCACGAAATGAGGGCATCCTTCAGAAAAACAGTGAAGAACAGTTAACCATGACCAGCCTCAGAAAGTGATGAACATGATGATAAAGTCATATTTTTAAACCATAAAGTTAATGAAAGATGCCTTGATTTCATTTACGTCACATTGTGGCGCAACAGAGAAAAAAAAAAAGTAGACGCATTGTCGAATGACTTTGAAAAGTTTCATTGTTTAAACAACCCACTGAAAGTTGACCCAAACTGCATGATTTCAAACTCTGAACCAATAAAATGAATAACTCAACAATTAATACTTAAAGCAACAACAGAGTCAGGGAGAATGTGAAATTTTTCCTCATGCAGTAAATGTGTGAAAGGTTGACAGCATGTCTGTCCTCCATCTACCAATCAGCAAGCTGTCACAGATGTTTCCGAACAGCAGTCAAGGTTTAAACGTCGTGGAAACCAACAAAGCTTTTGTCTTTTCATTTGCTCAACAGATAGAAGTATGTAAAATGTGGTAGTAATAAATATAGTGTCTTCCAGAAGCAATCATATCCACTGAGTTTTTTTATTATGGGTAACATTCCAGGCCAATTAAAAAAAAAAAAAAGAGTGATGAAAACCTAAGATCCTAATTAAAATCCAGTGCAATCAATTACCTTAAAAAATCTACTTAGTAAATAGGGTCCACTTGTGTAATTTAATTTCTCTGTGAACACCTCAGAGGTTTGATAGAAAATATTAGTGTTGTGACAGTATCACGCAGACGAATTAATACATCCGACTGATCAGGGATAGAGTTATAGAAAAAAAAACAATATGGAGAGAGTATGATATCTAAAAATGATCATCTAAAATAACACCCTGAATGTGCAATTGCCTCTGTGAAACACAGTGGTTGCAACTTCATACCTTGGGGATGCTTTTGTTCTGCAAATGCATTGAATCTGTTCAGAGTTCATTAGGTTATCCAAGGACAATTCTTGATATAAACCAATTAGAGGCTGCTGAGCATTGAGACCGGTTTGCAGACTCACCTTCATGTGGAGATCTTAAACACAAAAATGCCTGCAACATTTTTCTGATTTGCATTTGAAGACAAGTTTATAAACCATGTATCCTATTCCTTCCACTACTTTGTGTTAGTTTATCACTTATAATATCAATAAAGGACATTAAGGTTTGTGATACAATGTTCAAAGGGGGATTAATACTTTCATAGGGCACTGTCAGTAAAAAAAAAAAAAAAAAATTTTACAGAGGTAATTTCACTGCAGCACTTGATACATAACAACTGAGCTGGGAATCATTATTAAACAGTGCAGAGACAAACTGTAACACACGTGTGTGATGTGTGCACATGCATGTGTGCAATAAGGCGTCTTTGACATTCTGTATGCAGCCTGCCTATCTGCAGGCCATCACTATTGATTTATTAATGCTAGAGAATGCAGCTGCGCTAATTGAATTGAGATCCAGGAAGTCAGTTAATGTAGCTGACAGCGATACAGGAATTTAATCTCCCTGGTGCACAGAATTATGACTCTTCCCTATCGGTGCCGTCGGAGGGATAAATAGTAAATCAATCTCTGCTAGAATGGGCCGCACTCAGAGTTCTTCGAACAGGACGGATTGCTACGACCTTCCTCTGTCTGAAACCATCAGCAGCTCAAGCTGCTCAAATGCTTGTCACTGCTTCAAAAATAAATCAGAGTTATGGAAAACGCGGCTGCCTGACGCAGATGGAGCTTCCAGAACCGGCAATCACAAAACCTGTCATTATAAAAAGACAATGTGTGCGCTGCCGCCAAATCACTTGTAACATAATATTTCACAGGCACTTAACATCATCCACGTCAGGGCCTTCGCATTTACGCTTCAAAATCCACTTCCTGAAGTTCAGCCGAGTCCAGCTGGTTCCGCGCCACCCCTTAAAGTGTCCGCCCGTGTCAGCATTTCTACATTCAGGACCACCACCACTACAACGACCGCTACAATGTCTTACAGCATCAGAGACGCTCCAACATAAAGTCATTAATAAAGGCCCGCTCTAATGTATATGTGTTTATACAGCTGCTATATAGCTGAAGGTAAAAAGGAGGCTGTATAGCGTGGTCTTGAAAAAGCTGACACTGTCCAGAAAAGGCAAGCCAGGCAGGGGGGCGTGAAGCCAAACCACGACAGTGTGCTCAAAGGCACCACCACCCAGGCCGGCCAAGGTGTGTGGGCCCGCTGGCTGGAACCGGACAGACAGTGTGTTTAAAGTGTGAGTACATGAACAGGAGTGGATCATATAGTGCATGCATCACAGAAATTCATAACCCAGAAAGGGACATGTGTATTTATAATAAAGACTGAGTGTCTAGGCAACTGTAGATTAGAAAAACGTTTTTTTTTTTTCTCTGTTTCCTCCTTTGGTTAATGGACACAAGTTATATACAGTACAAGCTCTAGTCTCTTTAATCATGAGCTTTTATTGTA
Source organism: Girardinus metallicus (assembly GCA_903067095.1). Classification (NCBI taxonomy): domain Eukaryota; kingdom Metazoa; phylum Chordata; class Actinopteri; order Cyprinodontiformes; family Poeciliidae; genus Girardinus; species Girardinus metallicus. Next base: position 53,779 of record CAEGAE010085048.1, read on the forward strand.
TTTTCTGCCAAGACCTTCCACCAGTTGCTGGTCGACTCTGCCAAGAGAAATGAATGAAAATGTAGAGAAACCAAATATTGCAGAGGCAGGCCTCAGACCTCCAAACCCATCTTTTCCTTCCCCTTTGAAGAGGCATAGAGTTATAAAAGAAGCACCTCAAACTGCTACCAGGCATTGTGTGGATGACAGATGAGGAAAACACTTCAGAGGGATTTAATGATAGGAGAGGAGTTTGTGTGATTAATATTACCTGGTGTCTTGTGCAGCTTAAGCTAGGGTAAGCTGTGCAAAGAAAAAACAAATACAAATGTCAGCATTTCTTTATTCCAGCGGCTTAGGAAGAGAGGAGACAACATCATTAATCATTTTATGACATGTCTTGATATGCAAGTTAAAAAAAGAAATAGCTAAAGCAGTTCTGTTTATCAAAATAAAAAGTGGGTAATCCAGTTCTGCCCAGAAAAGCTTCCCAGAGCTTAAATCCCCAGGAACAATGAAAGGTGTCGACGTTATCCTTGTATCTTTCTAATGGATGGAAATCCTGCAGAGTGGATGAGTGTGTTCAGCCAGAGTTGATCCGTTGGCCTCCCCATTAGATGGGGCCAGGGCTGCGGCCAGTGGAGCTCTTAGGCCTGAAGAGTAGTACTTAATGCTTGGGTGGGGTGGAGGACCTTTCTGCCCACAACGTCCTACCCCGTGCCCCCTGGAAAACCACAGCTGACCACCAGGGCAAAGGGAGATGAAACCAAGGAAACCACGAACGGGGCAAGAGCCGCTCAGCGGCCGACACCGGGACGGAAAAAACAAAGAGTCCAGCCTTTTGGCGGCTTGGTGGTTGGAGCTGATGGAGGTATTAAGATATTAATTGCTTTTTGACATGATTTTGTTAAGGAAGGAGGGCAGGCCTGCGGCTTTGAATACAATGGCTGTTAAGACTGTATACAGGCCTGACGGGGCAGAAACTGTCCACGCTGAATGAGAGAAGCAGCTATGGAAGTTTAATATTAGTGGTTTAGGAGTTTTACATGTAAATTTAAATAACTTAATTTAAATAAAACTCATGTAATGTGTGGATTCTTCAGTCCTACTTGGTTTAAATCAAAATATAATATATGATCAGTAAAAACAGATTTTTAACTTAAAAATGTTACATCGATGGTGACGTTATTACCTACACAATCATAGGACTGCTTACTCAACTTTTTAGAGGCTGTCACTGTGGTAAGCACAAAAGCTGGCTGTTCAAAGTGTGGAAAGTTTAGCGGAAGAAAAAAAGTGCGACAAAAAAAAATGCACAAGCAACCAGAATAAGTTGAACAGCAGGTGAAAGGCTTTGGGGGAATCCAAATGGTGCAGACTGTGGTTAGATTGCTAATTTTAATTACAGTTTTCCAGTGGGCAATTATTGAATCCTCTAACAAGGAGAATAAGCCAAAAAACATTGGCATTTTTTGCTTAGCAAAAAAAGCCAATGTTTTTTTTTTTTTTTTTGCTAAAAACATTGGCTGTTCACCAATGTGCCCTATCCAAGCATGTTAATGGGTGGTTAAGTGTTAAGTAGAAGGAACAGGTTGGGTGGGAAAAAAGGCACATAGATTATAGACTGAGAAGATTTTGAAGCAAAGCACATTCAAGAGCTTGCTGGAGATTCCAGACTGTGGCTAGAGTCGCAGCTTCAAGAGCCAACACACAGACATATCCAGGACATGAGCTATAATTGTCAAATTCCTTGCATCATGACAACGTCATAAACACCCTCGCTGGGTTAAGGACGAGAAGGACTGGACTGTAGCTCAGTGGTCCAATGTTGTTCCACAGTCAGTGAGGATTTGAGGAACCGTATTATCTGCTGTTATTGGTCCACTGTGTTTTATCAAGTCCAAATTCAGCACACCAAGGAATTTTAGAGCACTTTGTAATTTACGTTGCTTATATCCTTTGTAGTGATGCTGATTTTAATTTCCAGCAGGACTGGGCACCTCCGCACACATCCTAAAGTACCAATGCCTGCTTTGATGACAACAGCATATCTGTACTTGGTTGGCCAACAAACCTAAACCAAATTAAGGATCTACGGGTCATTGTCAAGAGGAAGTAGAGCAAGAACAGACCTGACAACACAGACACAAAAATTCAGCAATTCATGCAAAACAAGCCACAACCAAGTACTGAGCACATGCTGTACAGCACATGGAGAAGGTTTTAAGTAGGTCGACATTACAGTATTACAGAACGGACAAACTTTATTTCATTTCTCTAATCATGTTATATTCTCATTTTTCCAAGAAATAGAGTTGTGCGTTTCATTCACTTTAAACTATATTAATGTATTTAATGAAACTATTTAATATCTAAGTTTCAATTCTTTAACTGAACTACTGAAATGAACTTTTTGATTAAATATATAATTACGTTTTCAAATCCTTCAATTTTGAATTTACAGAAATTACAGAAACGAAAGGAGAACAAAAAGGTCAACCACAGCAGGAGCGAGGATGTGGGTCGGACTCAAACTCATTTAAAGAGTTCAGTATTTATAGCACATGCAGGACGGCCAGCAAACCTCTAACTTACCTTTACTTTGCTGGAGAAACACAATGACAGGACACCTCAAGGCTGTGAGCAGAGATACTGGGCACACAATACAAGTAAGAGTCCAGCCAATGCAGAGAAAGCTTTATCCTTGTCTCAAAGGTTAAAGCTTCTGGTGCAGTAAAGCGTCACCAGGGGTGCAGGCCGTCCTGACACACGGCCACAGAGAGGCTAAAGCTGCACCGGGAGAAGTGAATCACCAACCCCAGTGACTCGGGACACATAGCCTATACTTAAGGGTTTCTGTCTTCATGAAATTGAACACTTGCATGGTTGCGTGGGAGTGGCATGTGTACGATCCGTGTACGGTGCAGGCAGCTGGCAGTGGAGGGGCAGGAAGCATTACCATCAGCATCTCTGCGGATCAAGGAGAAGTCCTCAGTAATCCGGGCCTCTCTGCTGGCTCCCACACATCGCAATTAGAATTAATCCTCCTCTCCTCCCCTCTGAGCTCCAGAACAACCCAGAACACTGCTGTGTGTTCTTGTGTGTCTCTACATGGGTGTGTATGTTGTGGCTGTAGGGGGTGGGGGCGGGTGGAGGCAATTAGCCAACTTTGTACTTGGGGTGGAGATTCCCCTTCCCCCCGCAAAACCACTAGACGACCACTAGGATGTGAGACTGCGGCACAAACATCTGAAATATTGAGGGAGGGTAACAAGTTGAGCAAAGTGTTGGCGATATAAACAAGTGTTTGACCAGTGGCCACATAATTGGCTGTGAAGCTTGAGTTCATCACCATCATCAGAGAGTTTTTTTCATGGTTTTTACCACATTTGTTCATTGAGCAAATGTGGTTGTATTTTCAAAGGACTATAACCCCTAATACATTTTACATTATCCGCAGCTCTTAAATGTGCAGTAAATGTTTAAACAGTGTGCGACTGTGAAGTGCAGTCCAGAGTGTGATATCAAATTTGATGTCATGCACTAAACAGAATGGAGGTGCTGCTTCTCAGTGCAGGTTAAAGAGCTACAGGCCAAACATAACCTGAAGGTTTATCACCCAGCACCACCCCTTACATACAGGTCATGACATGGGTGTTAGCAGAAGGTCATGAATGTAAAACATCGTAAAACATATATGATTCAATTTTAACTTCAACAGTAATGGTTGTTGAAGTTAGTTTTCTTCCATGTAAACTTTAAAATGTGAGAAAAGTTGTTTTAAAACTGCACTTTACTCCAAAAATGGTATTTTCCTTTGGGAAATAAATTAGGACACCCTCACTTTTATTTTCAACCCAAAATTGCTAAAATCAAACGCAGGCAGAGTACATCAGGCGCACATGATTAGATTACTATTATTCAGCATTTCAAAGAAGGTTTGCCTAAGGCAAGCTCAGACATTTAGTTTGGTGAAATGCTGACAGTTGAAAAGTGAGAGATTGAGAAAGCTGCCTGAAGGTTTCAGAAGAAAGATAGTAGCAGATTATAGTTCTGATAAGGAGTCTTGCAATTTGAAATCAGTTATTCTATTGTCTGGAAAATAGTTTACAAAACCTTATATAAACAAGCTCATTGACAAGAGTAGATCGCAAGATGCCAAAAGAAGTCTTAAAAAAATCTAAACCCAGGACCTGAAGTAGACTGTGCTGTGAAAGTGCATGAATGTGAAATACAGGCTACAGAAGTTTGCCAGAGAAAGTCATTATTGAATCCACCATGAACCCCATGGTGGATTCAATAATAAATCCACCCCATGGTGGTAATGAATAATGGTGGATTCACCACCATTACCCATTGTTATGATGGTAATGGTGCTTGACACTTTTGTCAAGCACTTGATAAAAGTGTCAAGTGCTTGACAAAAATGTGAAACAATCTGTAAAAACAATATTGACTATCTCCGTGGCCAGATGAGATTGTATTTGACAACAACTTGACCTGCCAGGTCAGGATAAAGAAAAATGCTAAGCATGACTCAAGAAACTCTGTCGTTAAAGTCAATGATGCTTTGAAGCTGCTTTTCCGTCAAAGACATGCAGACCTTAGTCTGTGGAGGGAGCTGAAGCTTAATTTTCTGCTCAGAAGCCAATCTGAAGAAAAGTTACTGCAAAGAAAGAGAATTTGTGGCATGGCTTGAAAATTGATGTTCACAAATACTCTCCATTTGTTCTGAAGCAGTCAGATATTTTGCAAAGAAAAATCAGTAAAATGTCAATTTCTAGGTGTGCAAATAGTAGAGACATGGCCTCGAAATACTCTGATCTGTTATTGCAATGAAAGGTGGTTCTACAAAGCCTTGATGTTACAAGAAAATCATTCAAGAGAAATGGACACAGGCTCTGTTATCTCAGACAAGTGGTTTCAGTTACTCTTTTACCTCAGAGATGACAGATGTGATTTTCTTGCTCACCTCGGTGTCAGCGTTTGACTTTTGTGGAAGTGCCTGTGAGACATGTACAGGGTGGGGAGAGGTGTCAGGGTGGAGGCTCTGTTGCACAGAAAACTATAGCTCACGCCTTCACAGCTTCACAACTATCTTACTGACCACATCCAATGCAGCAACAGCGTCTATATTCAACTTCATTGTTGCATTTCATCGTTAAACGCTGACGTATTTTGTTACATCACCGGCTAAGACAAATAAACAGAACTGAGCTTCCTCTGCAGACAGCTGCAGAGCACTGAAGATTTAGTTTGTTTCAATTTTCTTTAAAATCATCTTTTTTTTTCCACAAGCTATTAAAATATTTCCCTTATAATAAAAAGTCTGGGAGTGAAAATTATCCCTAATAGGCAGCTGCATGCTGTAGCTAAAACATCTAAATCATTTCCAGATTTCCCTGCAACATACAAGGGAGAGGGGAGTTGAAGGATGAGGGTATTAATTACAAATGCATCATGGAATCAAGAAAAAGTGAAAAATTTGGGAAAATTATCTGAACTCATGAATGGTGCAGGGATCAGACTGGAAACAGCATGAGGTGAAAGTGAGAAAACCACACAGAAGATGAAGGACCGGCTGGTTTGCATCTGAGCGTTCCTAAAAGCTGAATTGGTTGCCTATTTTTTAGGTAGGCGAGCTGCTAGGGAAGAGTTTTGAATTGGGGTGTGACAGTGACAAACTGCACCACGGGGAATCAGGCCTCAGAGAGCCGTCAGACACCTGCCTTACCCTGCTTCAGCTAAATGAAACACAAACCAGGAGGTGGAGTAAAGAGCCACAGCTCAGACAAACGGACATTACTGAACTCAAAACAAGTTTTATTCTGTTGTTTGAAGTATACACAGTCAGTGACAAAAGCTGCTGTCATGAATGTCAAAAATAGATGCAGTATTTTCTATCGTCAAGCCAAGTTTATACTGATACTAACTCCAGGAAATAGTCTTTTACTGAAACCTTACCGAACTAAAGTGCTGATCTTGCACTTTCTGTTACTTTCTCTGTTACTGATGGAGTCAGAAAGGAAAATCTGTTGTAACCAATACAACTATAATAACAGAACTCTAATAACTCATAAAGATTCTTGCCACTGATCCTGTTATTACATCTCGGAGGAGTGTTACACTCAGAGTGATCCACTGAGTGGCAGAAGGAACCTTGGCAATAATCACAGACTTCTCCAGCAGCTGACGGGCAGAGAAAGATGAACTGAAATTGCAGAGCCACGGTGCAGCGCATGGTACAAAGTGTGTGGCTATGTTTTGATAAACTTTGAAAACACAAAGGAATTAAATAAAGGGTTAAAGCTTAGGAAGACAGAATTTTTGCTATTTTAAAAGTTGCCCATTTTCAATGTTTTGTTGAGGTTTGGACTAAAACTTTCTCACAACAAAAGAAACTGCAATGTTTTTTACAAGCATGTTTTGTCTGGTTTATGGATGAAATTGTCTCTTACACATCTAAATTAAGAAACATAATTAAATTGTGATTGCTTATACAGCTAATATGGCTTGCTGGCCAGGGTGGCAAAGCCTGGGGTGTGCCACAAGTAAAATCCTCTGAAAATTGCAAATAAAGATTGTTTTGTGTGTATTTACACATCCGGTCACGAAATTATTGCTACACACTGCAGCCGGGAAGTATCTGAATTGCAACTTTCAATACAGCAATAAATTAAAGGGCTAGTCTGCCATTTTTCATATGAAACGGATGCAATTTGATAATTTCTAGCTTAAAGTAAAAAAAAAAGAGAATATGAAAATGAATCTACAAACAGAGATTTGATAAAAACAAAATTTAAGATTCATAAAAGATTATTTTATTGCAGAAAAAAACAAAAAGCAACATCTTTTGGATAATAATCTACTGTGACATTATTTCCACAGTAGAAAATTCTGATCTTTTAAACTAATTTGTTGTTTTCTTGAACTACATGTGACAATAAAGCATGGACATTTGAGCAATTTATAATTTAAAAGAAAATAAAACAACAAATAATAATAAAAAAAAAATTCTCCCCATTTTTTACATGTCACAATTGTAAAATGCCTAAAAATAATTTATAATTTATAAAAATAAACATAAGTTTTGTCTATCAGTCAAAATGCTGAAAGTAGTCCACATGATTCACTAATTCTGATGGCTCAATAAGGGGAAAAACAATGTGAGCTTGTGAGGATAAATGAAAATAAAACATGTGAAGACGAAGAATCTTAAAGTAAGGTCCTTGTAAGTCTGACATCAGGGGGAGAGATGCTGCTCTCACAAGCAGGCTCTAAGTGAATCCTCTTAGAGCCTGCACACCCTTCTCCTGTTTTCTCTCTGTTGGCGTGATGCAATGCAAGTTTGGCAGCAAATATTATTCTACATTTTCAAAAAACTGCCAGCTTGAAATGGAATCAGGCTGAAGCGTTAAGCTCACTGACTCTCTCATGGGAGCAACAGAGGAAGAGCAGTGCGCCAGGCGGCTCTCGACACCAGCGGCGTTTCTCACATCACTGTTTGTTTTCGGCTCCCAGTGATTTCAGGAAACCCTAAACACATCCTGCATCTGACAATGTCTTGTTTCATTTTATAAAACTCCAGTCAAGGTGGTTAAACTTCAAACAGCATCCTCTTTTCTCCGTCATTGCCTTTTCTACAGACAGACCCAACAGACCTACCAAACTGAATTTGCCCGGTAAAGTGAATTACAGGGTGATAAACGATACTTTCGCATCCAGGCAGTAAACTGCTGAGAGAAGCTAAATACTAATGTGATTTGTCAAGGAGTTTATAAGCTGTAAGTGCTACGATGAAATGACTGGCCCCACTGGAGGAGATAAAGAAGAGGGTGAAAGCTTTTTGTTTTCAGCCAGGAGAGATGAACTGGTTAACATTTTCAGAGTTTATACGAGAACAGTGGCTCCAAGCAGCAAAAAAGCAGCATACTGTGCTGTTATGTGCTGTTCAGCACAGCTAGGACATCCTAAGATAGATGCTGCTGATCCCTGGGTTTCTCATGAATAAACATTTTCTGGTTCAACCTCATCATTTCCATGTGGGAGAGTTCTTTAAATTCATAGGAAACCAAGTCCTAAAAATATCTTCTTCATCTTTCCTCAGCTCTCCCAGACCTACACGGACGGACACGCATAAATTCCCTATCACTGTGGCTCTGCTGTGTTATGCCGTGGGAGGCTGAAGTGGCCTTTTTGGGCTGAGCTGAATATCTCCGTCCACTCTGGCAGCGGCTCAGAGCGCCTCAGCCCCGGGCACGGGCTGCCTGCTGGCCCGCCGACCAGCTTCCCTGAACCCCTGCCAAGCTGCTGACGCCACCTTGGGTGGTCCTGCTTCATACAGCTTTGGCAGAGTTCTGCTCAAATTGCCCCCACCTCCTCTTCTCTCTGCACCCCTCCCTGCACAAACAGCTTTTCTGTGTTGCTAATATGGAGCTTCATCAAAAGTCAATGAATGCTACAGGACATATTTCTATCGTGATTTTGAAACTTGTAAATTGTCCACCTATCTTACTGGTTTAAAGAACATTGTCTTTAATATCAAGTTTACACCCCTTTGCAGCTACAGCACCTTCCTTTCTCCCAAATCCTGGTGTCTATTTGTGCATTTCAACAAATTTATTCTGCATAGTATTTAAATATATGCATACACTGTTTTGCAATATTATTCACACACCCAGATTTTTTTTTTTCTCATCTTACATCCACAATATTCAATATATTTAATTGGCACTTTGTGTAATTGGCCAACAGAAAATATTGCATAATGCTGAAAAAAAAACAAAAATGCTTTGTTTTCAATTTATATTACAAATACAATTTGAAAAATGCGTCATAGTGTTCAGTCCCTTTACACTGACACCCCAAAATCAAAATTAAATGCAGTCAGTTGTCTTCCAAAGTTACCAAATTAGTTAATTACATCTAAACTCCCAGAATCAATACGCTCTAGAGACAATTTTTGCGTCACTTACAGCTGTATGTCCTTTGGATTGTGTCCATAGGCTGAAATTTCTTCTTCCACTCGTTTTTTTTGGCATAATAATTCAAACTCAGTCAGATTGTATGTAGGTCAATTTTCAAGTCTGTATTTTGGCAGAATGCAAATATGGCATGAAGTCAGAATACCACATTTGAAGCCCCTAAACTCTGCCTAAAACACAAGTATTTGCAAATGTAAATTTCATAACGTGGTGCTTGATTTTACACAACCCCATGGCAACATATCTGACAGAAATAATTGAATTCAACAGTTATGGTTTCTTTATATTTTGCCGACAAACAGCCAGACTTTTCTCTTTTGCCTCAAGAAAGGAGTTAATAAAGACATTGGATGGACGGGGATCAGTAGTGGATTTTCCTCTCTGCTACTTAATTTTTGAAGTCCATTTTGTTTATTTTTCTACTCCCTTGACTGCATTTTGCACTTTTCCTGTCCTGCTTGGCAACTGCCTCGTTCAAGACTGTGGTGAAGGAGCATATTCGCGATTTAATGACTGCAGCACAGAACTGGATCAGGAGCGGCAGCTGCTTTGGTCTGTTGAGGAGAAAAAAAGGTGAGCCAAAAGCAAAGCTAAAGATTAACATTACAACCCTCACTGATAGTCATAAGATATAGATCATGACCAAAACAACAAAATCCTGAACATATCTCTGCAGCCTGAGGTTGAAATCTGCCTTATGTTTCTGCCTTATGTTGAAAAGCTCAGTCATTGACATCCACCGCATCATAAAGGAGTGGTTTGGACATCTGGTCCCAATGTCACCTTTGAAGGTTTTCCTGGCACATCTTGCTAGGAGCAAACCCAAGATAAAACCAATAATCCAGTAGAGCAACATTTTCTTTTTCTGGTCTGGGGTAACCTCTTTAGGTTCCCCCTAAATGTGCTGGAAAATATCTCGACTTCCTGGTTCCTGGTTTCCTTCCTGAGCCTGTGACCTCTTTGATCTGAACTCATGAGTACAAAACAGTGAATGGACTGAATGAGATAACTAAAGACTATTGGGACTCCATCACATTTATCTTTTGATGAAGGAAGGATGGAAAGTCTTTTTAAAGATCCTTGACTAAAGCATGTGCCAAACAACTCTTCATCATGTATGTAGCAACAGAAGGTTTTAGAGGCATGGAAAAAGTCAATCACTGCTCCAGTTGCAAATTTTATAAATCCTACATCACTAAATGATTTTAGTCCTGTTTCTTCAACATCTTCACTTATAAAATCCTTTAAAGGTTATCAGAAATGAGATTCTGCAGAAGATGCTGGTCACTTTTTAAATTTCCAGATGCATTTCTTAGTTGACAAGTTTCTTAAACAGTTCAAACTTCATTTTAATTTCATAGGATGAATTTTAAACTTTTTAACCTAAAGTTAAAAAAGCTGTTCTGGAAATGAACAGCTTCTTTTCCAGTCAGTTAAACTCTTCTAGTGGCCTCTCTCTTGTGGCATCACAGGCCAAGAGACTTTTCATTAAATATGAATGAGTTGTTGATGGTGGATGAATTTATTTCTTGGTGTGATTTGTCATTTTTGAAGACAATGATGAAAACTAAGGAAATAATAATTGATTTCCGGAAGCAATCCCTCCGTCCTCCACCCTCAGAAGTAAATGGAGATGTCATCAAACTAGTGGATAATTACAAGTGCTTGGGGATTGTTCTTGATAATGATTTCTTCTTTGAGCACCAGGAAAAAAGGCCCAACAATGACTGCACTGCTCAAGAAACTGAATTTTCACTGAAATGATGACCCTTTCTGTAAAACGTTTATTTGAAGTTCCTGTGGTGAAGATCGAGAGAAAGACAGAGATTCCTTTATGCTTAATAATTTAATCACAAGTCTTGTTATTAATTCTGCTGCACTTTGAACTTTGTTGATGCTGAATGACAAAACCTTTGTTGTTCTTTTGCTCTGTGTGATACAATGTATGTGTTGTTTGATACATGAACATTCAGCAAGTTATTTTCCCATTGGGGACAATAAAATTTCCATTTACCATTAATGGGTGAGTAAAGAATGTGTCTAATGATCCAATTAAAAAAAAGTTCCTAAAAGCATTGAATAAATATTAATTAAGAGCGCTGTAAAGTATTACATCAAATTATGGCTCCTTCACAGACAATATAAAGACGAAGGATAACTCAAGGCTGTTACACAGTAGATGGTGTTTGTAATGTTTGAGTTTGGGACGCAGAAATATCTGCTTTCGAATGTCTTCTTGCCCTTAATCTGCTCCAACTACGTTTTTCAATGAACCATTACCCAAAGTTAAATTCATCAAGAGCACAGACTAAAGTCATCCCGGACCAGTTACAGCACGCTGCCACTGTGATGAGTTGGAAACTGACTGTCAAATTACATGATGAGGACTTGAGGTTCTCCTGTTACACACACCAAACAGGCAGCCGACAGATCAGATCTGCTTAAGCCCGAATGCCGCTCTCGTTTCTCGTCTTCTGCTCCGGAGTTTGGAATCATGTTCCCCCAAATCTCTGGAGGTAATTGTGCCGGGCTCCTACTATGCTCCGTGACCACCTTTCCGCCGCCAGCCGGCATCACCGCTGAGAGCCCACTCCCCTCGTTTCTCTGTCTTGTCTTTCTGTCTCTGGTCCAGAGATTCAGACTCCTGGGCCTGATTGCAGATGATTAAAATCATTAGAGGTTGGGCCACTTACTGCTGCCGTGAAGGCTGCTAGGAAAATGTGGGGTTACAGGCGGTTTTTGTGGGAGCTTTTGGGGGTGGGTAAGGAGACAAGCATCACTCCACTTCTGACATAAATGAAAGCATTATGAGCTGCCAGGCCCTAAATATGGGCACAAATATCCATCTACCCCCACCTTCGACAGTCACAGCTACGCACCGAAACCACCCAAGTGGCCTCTGATACCATCAGTGAAAAGTCTCAGAAGAAAAGCGCCAATGTGTGTATTAGCAATGTGTGTAATCACGAGGCCTTTGGGGACACTAATGGATTAGTACACTAAGACACGGTCAAATCTGGGCCAAGCTGGGCCCACACTTACACACACGACAGCTAACATCGTCAAATGACACAATCACTGTGCTGAAAAAGTCTTAATTGCCCCTGTTAGGCATCAACAAAGGACTTCATAATACTCAAATGACTCATTTTTGAGCCCAATGTTTTGAGCCAGTTGATTAGAAAAAGGCAACAGTACAAACAGTGTATTTACAGCGGGTGATCATCATCAACTTAACAGAAACGCGGCTGCTGTCAAGTGTGTGCGGCCTTCGACTTTTCAGCACAGATGCAACCCAGATGTGTTTATCACAGCGATAACTACAGTTGGTGGAGGCGGCCGTACATTAAATCAAACGTAGACGTTGCCGCTGGACAAATCCAATCTGTCTGTCAGCAAACAAAGTGGCTGGACAACTGGTGTAGCCGGTGCGTGATGTGAGTGGATTACAGGGCTGAAGACATGAATAATAGATGCTGTTTATGAGTGTATGTTTTCCAGCTGACCCCTGGGTCTGCAGTGAAACTGCCTCTTAAGGGGCTGGAGGAGAAGCTGCAGAGTGAGAGTGAGACAGATGAAGCCCGCCCTACGAGGCGATGGGTCATTTACTACCCAGGGACCCACCATCAGCCATCAATGACATGTTCAATCAGGGCTTATGGTGTTATACATACATCCTGCTACTGACACACAACACTGGGTTCAGCTTTTACGCTCTATGTTTAAATACGATACTCATATGGCTTAGATCAGAATTTATCTTGATATTACTGTGCAAAATGTTTAAGTAATCCCTATTTTTTTATTGTCCAAGAGGCCAGTTTTCTTAAAAACATCTTGATCAAAAATTCTCCAGGTTTTCTGAAGGTTTTTCAAAAATATATCTTGATTGACGTTACAGCAGCAGAGTGAGAAGGGTGTATGAGAATGTCACATAGAGGACTGGGAGTATCAGACTGGAGATGTATAGAGCAGTCGTCCCAATTTTTAATAGTCTTCCAACTATTGATTTCACATGAAAAACTCCAAAACAAAACTTTTTTGTTGGGAATTGTAACAGAATCAAAGAAATTCTGGAAACTTTGGATCAAGTAGACCAGATCTTTACCCTCGACAAACTTCTGAGGTGGTTGTGAGAGTTTTGCTGTCTGGTCCATGTTTTTTACAGATCTGGAGATGGCTTACTACCTGCCACTTGGGACGTTCCCAAACAGATGCCTGTGAGTAGATTATAATGAAACCTTGACATTTGTAAAATGCATGTTCAGGGTATGAACTGACACAAAGTTAGTATTAAGCATCCAAAGCCATATAACTCTTTAAAGCCCACAAAAATATTTTAACAAATGATCAAAGCTGTGAAAATACAACATGGCAAGGGAAATTACTGTTTTATTTTATCTTTTATTTAAGCCACTTAATCTTGAACCATGAATCATTCGGGGCAAAAAACATAAGAAACACCGAAACAATTTTCAATTGGATCTTCAGGTACTTTTCTTACCAGCACCCTGTGAAAAAGAAACTACTTGTTATCAATCTCTGTGTAAATCAACAAAAATTCCTAAGCATTACTACAGACCACTCACACCTTTAACTGGAGCATAACAGACCTCGCCACAAAGGAACATGTCTTAGAAATACATTGAGGACAACTTTAATAAGTTTAAGGTGTTGCCTTGGTCTCCAAAATCCCAAGATCTTAATCCAATTAAAACAATTAAACGTGTGGGACAAATATGAATGCCCTGTCTTTGCACCTTACTGGACTTGCTCTTAATATGCTAACATTGCTCCAGATACTTCAGGACAATGGAGTCCATGTCTCAATGGTTCATGGCAATTTAGGCAGCAAAAAGGAGGACCAACACAGCATCAGACAGGAGGTCATAATCCTATGACTGCTTAGTTTATTAAAACAGACAAATAAACCGGTCTGCTTGAATGGAAACAATATCTAAATCAAAATTAGGGGTTGTAGCTTTTATAGAGTACTGCATGTTTTTGATAAATGTAAACAAACCAAATTATTAGTGGTTTTATTTAGCTGTTCTGCCCTGGGTTGCCTTAAGTAAGTGCGTTAAAAAAAACCCTCAGAGGCTGCTGTGTCCTCCTTATTAAAGGTTTGGACTCCGGTGCAGGTTATAACAGTCAGACGGTGTGTAATCACTGCATGCAATTAGCTCCAGCAGCTTAAAGGCTGCAAATGTCTCTGTAAAGACTGGCATGAAAGCCAAATATCTGCTTGTAAAAGTACACAGGACAGGGAATGAGAGCTTATTACATTTTCACGCCCTTTGGCTGGGAGGATATGTGAGAAAATAAAGATATTACTGCAGGACTCATCACACAGACAGAAAACTTCAGTCCTGATTTTATCTTCATCTATCCTGCGGCAGATCTGACTTAGCTGTGCTATTCAGTAAGGAAACTTGTGTAAGCATGGCACTTAGAAAGACCTGCGGCTGAGTTACCAGTAGGTGGCATGGTCACTTTGGAGAACTCACACAAAGAAAACCTATGAAAAATAAAAAACCACAGACATTCAGATGTGAGGCGCAGCACTGTGACAAACTTTTAAAGCTTGATGAGCAAGATGCTTGTAACGCACTGTGTCTGATTTGTATGGAGATAACAGCCTTTACGTACGAGATGTTCAAAAACATCAGCACAGAAACTGAAGTTCTGGAGCAACATGTGCACAGCTGATCTGTGAGATACTTACCAAATGACACACAGATAAGCACCTTGGCTATCTTCAGCTTTTGTACGAGTAACATGATGTTGTCATCAAAGGATGTTATGTCTCCAAACATGCTCACCGTGTGTTTGTAACCTGCAAAATCAGCAAACTCAACCTGTCGACAGTTCTTGGAAAAACAGTGCAGGTGTTATGGAAGGAAAGCGTCACAAATAATTAAAATAATAAAGTCTTCAAGTTGGAGATATATGTGTGTGCACCTACTTCAAGTGAGCTTGTCGGCATGTGTATGTGTGTGTGTAAGGAATACACATCTGTGGGCATGTCTGTGTGTGTGATCACAGTTTTAGCTTGCTGAATAATTCAGTGTTCCCCCAGTGTGAACACCAACACTAACGGAGGGGAGCCATTAAACATCCATGAGGAGATCATTACAGGCTGCCTCCCGCCCTTTCCCCCTTCTTCATCTGCCCCCTTTTCCACTCCCCCAACCCGCCGGGGCAACTCCCTGCCCCAACAGCAGGGCCTAACCTTCCAACATGAGCACACTCTCCGGTCTGAAGCTGCTGCAGGGGCTCAGGGGGTCAGAGGTTACCCAAGCAAAGGCGTGACCCACTGCTCTAATGCACTTGTAACACTTTTAAAACACTTTAGTGAGAGTTAAACAGAACAAGCTCTCAAGGAGGACCACACAGAGGGTCCTACTTTTCCTCAGTTTTTCCCCCTTTTTTTCCACCCTCACACACACAGATTGAGCTGCTCTTGCTGTTTCTTTGGCTGCCATTCAGGCCAAAATTAGAGGGAAGTTAGATATGTAGTCACTCTCTTTCTTCCTTTTCCCTTTCCTGTCACATTTTGCAGAAATCTCTACTTTTTTTTTATGCTTGGATGATTTTCTTCAGTCTGAGTGTTTCACACGCTGATCCAAAAACAGATGAAAGCAGAACAAGTATCAACTAAGCTGTTTATATCAATATAATCTTCATATTATTTCAACATGGCATTGATGTTCCTGTGAAAAATCTAAAAAGATAGTTGTTTAACTGCAGGACGCCCGCTGAGCGCCTCATAGATTGATCTGCCTGGTTTACATTATTTAATTTTCACAGAGGTAAAAGATTTCTAGGTCCCCTTCAGAAAGTGAATATTAATTGCTGGTTATCTTTCTGACCAAGGCCTTTTGTTCCTCAGCTTGGCTGGGTTTGAGGCTGTGGTTGTGGCTTTGTTTTCAAGCTGACAGCCAACCTCATGTGTTAGAGCTCAGATAGAAGTAGACTTTTCAATTACAGCGTGCCCAATAAATTAAATGAGGCACAACTTGACTCAAGTTGAAAGAGCTAAATGAATATTTATTCAGCTGACCAATCCTGGCTGACAGAGAAGTCATATCAGAAGTTTGTGTCCACCACAGGCGAATGTAAACCTCAATGGATGCTTAGCTCAGAGCTAACCTGAATGATTAGCATCACACTGGTTACACCCCAGCCTTACCCCGGAGACCCTTGGCTGTTATCATGTCACGTGAAACCAAGATAGAGCTGGCTGAAGGCACAGTTAACAATTAACTCACATTGGAAGTTCCCTGGTTGACAAGTCCAACTGAACAGAAATTATGACACGAACTAGCCAGCATTAGGCACTGCATCTCCAAAAAAGGACAGTCAGATCTAAATGGCTTTTGCTGAATCTTGTTTCCAAAAAAAAAAAATCTCTTATGGAAAACATGTTGGACTTATTTGCACCCCACTCTAAATCAATTGGCGCTGTCAATTTTTGTTAGCATGTCTGAACCAGTTCTGCACATACTGAAATGCACTCCCATTTACTTAACATAGCTCAACTGAACTGGATAGGGGTGTCTAAAGTTACAAGTTTTATCACAAAATCTGATTGGATATTATGTCAGGACTTTTGACAAACAAAAACATAAATGCAAAGACGATATCCTGCCAACAGATTCTCCAACCTAATCTCTACAGGAACATCAGGGTCATACTAGAAGAAAATTAGAAATAGACAGAGAAATGTTTTACATCAGCAAAAACAGTTGTGAGCATTTGTGTTTGTGCTGCAGGGTACAGTCAAGTGCCTAAGCTCTAATAATTAGGTGTGCCAACAAGAATATCGTTAAGCAGACAAAATACTGACAGGATGGAAAATTATGTCTTTATTAAGGTAGTAATTAGATTTCACAACATAAATATTGCACAATGTTTTTCGTCAAATTAAAGACAGTCTTAAATTTTTTTGTCAACTTAAAGACTGCACTATTAAGCTTCTGTCAGCAGAGACAGTGGAATACAAGCAATCTATGTGATTCTTTTTAGAACCTTTTGATATTTATGTAAGCTTTTACTTTTTTAATAGAACATAAAATTAGCATGTAGTGTTTGTTTTTTCCCCATTGGGAGGAAAATGGACAGGCATAAAAACTTATAGAAACTAGGTCAACCTGGACTAGTTTATTTTATACTAACAGATTCTGTACAACAGTTTTTAATTTTTAAAAGTTAGCCTGATTCCACCAAGAGGATTTCTCACATATTCTTAAAAGCAGGATTGAACTTCCTTTAACATACTGACTACAAAGGCGCTCGATTCAAAAGCATTTGAAATAAACAAAACTAACCATTTAAACCAGAGACCCCACTTAGAAGTTAGTAAAATGAAAAAGCACACATCTCTTTTGTATTTAACAGATTAAGGTAACCCCATAAACATCTCCACTCAGCCTTCATCTTCCTGAGTGCAGTTGTGGTTTCTACTGCAAAATGTGTCTTAAGCAGGTCAGGGTGGTGTCATTCTGTGCTGATGGTTCAGGTCAAAGGGTCAACCAGTGGCAGGTGTCATTTCACTGAGTCCTTTTCTGCTAGTGTGTGTATTGAAGGCTGTGAATTGTGTGGTTAGCTGGCAGGTCAGTGGTGGATGTAGAGTGGTCTGGATCCATCCACCATAGAGCTCTCAGGCAACAGTGGCAGCCCAGAACACTGACAGATAGTGGGCATTATCATTTGTTAAGTGCCCCCTTAGCCTCTGGTCAGAATCACTTAACATTGCCTGTGGTCACTAAATGCTGTAGGACTGCCGGTAGCAAGGTAAAATATTCATTGTTGTGAAGTGGTGGTTTTCCTTTGCACCAACCCTAAAAGCCTACCTTGGTTTTGTGTTTTTAACCAGAGCCCTAAAACCAGTAGCCTTTTACTGGACAGTGTAATGGACCTCAATAGGATCTGCTGACTTTACCACAAAATCATAAGCAGTGAAGACATTCAGCCGCAATGTGAATGTAGGATCTCTGCAACACAGGACCAAACAGAAAATCAGTAGGATCAGGGAGTATTCTCAAAATAAAACAGCACATTTTGTGGATTTAACATAAAAAAAACATTGAGTTTAAATGGTCTCTGGAGAAGAAAGAACATGCGATGCTGGTTCTGTTTGGATAAAAAAAAAAGTACTTTCTAAGGGGATTTTTTTAAAAACACCAGTAGTCCAATAAAAATATATATCTTTTCTAGGTCAGCACCATTTGGTTTTCCCGTTTACAATGAACAAGTGAATCACCACCTCTGCAGTGCTTGTGTTTGGAAGACTTTACTGCAAGTAACCTCTATGAGAAATGTCACATCTCTGACAGAGGGGAACTTCCAAAAAGACCCTAGCACCCTGTCCCCCCCTCTAACCAAACCACATGGCATTTACAAGTGTGTCAAACAAGCTGAAGAACAAAAAGTAATCTTACTGCTGCTGCTATCTGCTGAGCTGTTGTTCTTTCATGAGCTTTGGTTGCTGCAAGCAGCATTGTTAGATGTGAAGTCACAGAGCAGTTGAACAGACCCTCTATTTTTTTTTTTTCCTTGCATTTAATGGGGTCAACAGTGGAGCTTCCACCTGTGGTGAGTCTGGCATTTAGCAGCTCATAAACTTCACCCCCTCTCCTCACTTTCATTTCACCTCCCCTCTCTGTTTCACTCTCTCTTAACTCTGAGAGCACAAAAAGCCTCCTTCTAATCTCAGGTACTTGTTTCCATGAGATCCGTTTTTAGTTTTAACCCATTTTAACCCTTGAAGGAACACCACAGAACCCTCAGCCACCTCAGGCCAACTCCCTATTTTGGGTTTTGAGTTGTGGGGTTCAGGCCAGTCGAGTGGGGGTGGGGATCCCTTCCCTGACGGTTCTTGGTGGCATCCTTGGTCAACCTAAGAGCAGCTCACAAGAGGCTTGAGGCAACGAAGAAGCCGGGATGTGGCAGGTGTGGCTATGGGAGACAGCCACATGCGTCACCACACATCGCTTCTGAAATGTCTCGTGTGTATTGTAATTTAATCTGGTTGTGCATTAAAATAATTCATTTAGAAAACAAATGGGTTATGTTAGAGAAAAGGCCATTTATTGCCACACAGAATCACACATACATCAATCAGTTGAAACCAAAACTATTGCATTCTCATATTTCAATGCGCTGCAGAAAATATTCTAGCTTTCACATCAACATTTTAACTAGTAATGTTTTAAAAAAGATGTAAAGCTTGTCCTACCTTTTTTTTTTACTTTAATTCATTAAGAACAATTCACAAAACAAATTGCAAAAGATTGTGTTTTCATTTATGCAAAGGAAAGCTGAGAAATAAATAGTTGAACATAAAATGTGTATATTTTTACACATGTTGACACATTGCAACCACAAAGATCAGATTTTATGTAATAGGCCAACAAAGTTGAGTATACTTGTTCAGCTTAAGAGAAATAGTACAGTTTTTATTTATCTTTAGGAGCAAAATCTTGAATGGCGATGTCCACTTTTGTATTGTTAATATGTTGCAGAATCACCAGATACGTCCTCTCATATTTTTTTCAGACTCGGTCATGTTGGATAAAAAATGCTTGCTAACAGCAATTTTGAAGTTTTACAACTGATTCTCAAGTAGTTCTGGACTTTGACTGGGCCATTCTAACATAAATATAATTTGATTTAACGCATTCCACTGTAGTTCTGGCTGTTTGTTTAGGGTTGTTGCCAAGGTGGAAGGGGAACTTCTTCACCAGTCGCAAGGTTTTTGCAGCTTATTAAAAGTTGTCTTCCAGGTTTATCCTCTATTTATCTCCACTGTGACAATCAAGACAGTCATGTCATGTCTCAGTAGATTTGCAGAAGTTCCATGCTCTTTCCAGATAATGGAGTGAAGACTTTTCTGTGAGATGTTCAACACTTCAGATCTTGTTTTATATCCTGACGCTGCTTTGAAGTTCTCCACAACTTTTTCCATTCTGCCCGCCATGTTCGGTGAACTTCTTGACGATGTTTGCTCTCTAACGAACCTCTGATGCCTTCATAGAACAGCTGTATGTCTACTGAGATTAAATTACACACAGGTGAGTTTTATTTACTGACTAGGTAACATATGTTTAACATAGTAGTAATAACTTAATTCCTGCTGAATCGCAAGAATAGGTGGTTCAGACGATGAATGGATGGATGGATAGTACGTTTTGTAAAGTGCCTGTGGTACAGAGCATGTAAATGCCTTGAATGCTTCAAGCCTATCACACTCGGCTTGCGTGTGACAGCAGAGGCAGAGGAGCGATGTTCGTCTGCTGTGGTTTTTTTAGGAGCAGGAGATATTTGCGCCACTGTTTTCACTGTGGCAGACGGACACAGAGACAGCTGACGTGGTGGCTGACTTTTTCTTGCATCAATTTATGTATTTATGTAAAAGGGGGCATTTGAAATAATAGTTAATAGCAATACTATTTCATGATGTTGATATATATTACAAGGTTTGTACAGTTGTCCTGACTTCCGGAAGTGATTTGACAGTATTGTTGAGAACTTAGTGTAGTTTTTGCTAGTTTTCTGTGCTGATATTGTACCTATTATCAGCACAGATTGTGCGTGCAAGTAGCATGCATAATCATGACAAAACATTGTGCAGAGTGTGCAGAAGAAAAAAAAAAGAGAGAAGAACTTCAAGAATGAATCACTGTCCTAATGTCATGCCTTTTAGAAATAGAGGGAAAAAAATGGAAAACATCTGACACAGGACTTCAAAAATGTCTGGCTCTTCAGCATTCCATCAACTTTATTCCATATTTTTAGCTAAGAATAGTTTGAGAATCAACTTGAGGTGATTTTTTTTTGTGCGACAGTTTATATATTTTACATAGATTCCAGCAAAGAAATGAGAAAAGCATCTTTCCTTGCGAGAAACTACCAACAAAGTTGGTAGATCTGATTTAAAATGGGTCAACACAGATTCTTCGGATGGGATTAGGGGCCTTCCCAGACCAGATTACACCAAAGATTAGAGTTGTCATTTTAACTAAAACATTTCTCTGAAAATGTAATGTGCTGGATTGAAAATTGGCAACAAAGCAGCCAAAGTTCAAAGCTTCAAGATACTAACAGACAGCCTTGGGATATATCCATTAAGTTTTCTATAAGTCCATAAATGTGACTGTTTATTGTGCTAAAATGCTACTAATTGTTCCAAGTATGCACTTAGAATTTAGCAGATTCAGAGTGCATACTTGGATTCAAATCAGATGCTTCGTGCATCAAATCACATTAGTTGGGAAAGCCTTAAATAATAAAAAAAAAACAAGCTCATTTCAAACAATATTTTTTTTCCACAGAAACCATTGTGCACATTATTATTGTTTGTATCTACACCACAATCTTGACCAGGAATCCCTTGACAAAGAGATGTTGCATCTCAGTGTGGCTGTCTTGGTTAAAAAAAAAAAAAAAGAGGCTATAAACTGTAGCAGACAACCTCTGTTGTGTCATCTATTTGGATGCAGGACAGTTTTTAAATTCACACGTTTGATGAATTGCCTAAGTGACGTGCCATTTGATCTGTCTTCACCGTCATCAGTCTGAAGTCTATGTTCCCACGCCGGCTGACCATTGGTCGAGCACAAGGGCAGAGTCACGGTTTTTCTCATGAAACCACGGCAATGGCCATCAAAAAACCAATAACTTCCTCTGCATGTTGGCTCACTTCCGTCTTCCTCATGTGGGGACCTGCCGTTGCCATGGTTCCCGAGCTGGCTTTTGCGTGCGAGCAACTGAGACAGCCGTCTGTGGTTTCACGCACACATAACAGGAAGACACTGGTCGTACTTCTCAACCGTTTCTCACTTCTGCCTTCTTGATTTAGGGAAGGCCGGGGAGACGCTCAGACACAACACGCAGCGACTTGAGCTGCCAATCTTCCCACACTGACACTCTCTTTTTGAAAAAAAAAAAAAGTCTACAAAAATATGCTATTAAAGCTGATGCAGCAAGTAGCACGCATAATCACGATGATTCATCCTCCTCTGCATTTCTGACAAAACTGAAAGTAACTGCAAGAATGTGCAGGAATTTCAAGTTTTGAAAGATCTAATTATTGTGAAATGTTCTGCTTTATATATATTTTCAGTATGTAGGCCATGTTTTTACTCTACCTACTTTTTGTGCAGAGCACACAGCGTTGCAGTAGCTCAGTTTTCAGCTTCATTTTGGTCATTTGCATATGAAAAACCTCCAACTAATGACTAAAACATTCAAATCACACAACCACTTTTGCTGGACTAGATGCAACTGTAAACTTAGACCAAATATCATAATAAATGACTTAATGTATTCAATGTTTTACAACATTAAAAACATTACATATTAATTGTTTTTTCAACTGTTTGTTTTTGCTTGAATATAAAATTAATTAAAATATAAGAAGGAATCTGCAGAACGGTTTAGAAATATTTCTGTGTCAAAAGAGCAGAAAAAAAAAGTCTCAGTTAAAAGAAAAAAACAAGAAGGCTTGCACTTATTTGAAGAGGAAGACAAAAATTTAGCTATTACAAGTTCCTAATGTTAAGTAACCAAAAGAGTAACCTTAGCAGCTTAGCAGCTTAGCAGCTGTGGGAAACTGCATAGCATGTCTGTCGCATGGTTATGTTGTTCTCTGAGCACAGAGTTGTCAAGCCACAGAGTGGCAAACTGTACAGTAAACTCATACCGGAACCCGTCTGCATAGTGATCTGTGCCAAGGCAGTTCTGCTCCATGCCAACCTGCCTCTGATGCCACTCAACGACAGCCGGTGTTCGGCACATAGCGATGTGGACACACATGGACACATGGAATCTTTTCAAAAATAATAAATTATATATTTATATAAACCTTTCCTGTTTGAGGTTATGATTTGCAAAATTGTTTCTATTTACCAGATGCCAGAATAAGGAGAGTGACGTCTTCAGAATCATAAGATTTTATAGAAGTGCCTTTTTAGCGGTACAATCTTCTAATCTTTGTCCACAAATTTTCCAGAGGCTAAAAGGAAGGGGTTGTGATGGTTTACATTATAACCTTGTTGTTGCTCATACAAAATCATAAAAAATAAAGGAGAATTGTTTGACGTTGTAGATGTGAACATAATTCTGAATGTTTAGCTGGTGAACTATGAATATGAATGCAGTTACTTCAACCTGGTGAATCTTGGCAAGGCTCAAGGTGGCTGCTCAATTGAGCTGCACTTACTTAAGGTTTGTCATGTAAGAAAAACAACATTCAGTACAAAGTCCTCAAAAAGGTGTGCTCTAAGCATGAGCAATATTGATTTTATGCAACAATATATACTGATGCCTGGGAACGGACATCCCGCTGTTCAAAATGAAAACAAATTATGTGTCACAGAGATTAACCTGTTTTGTTGTGAACCCAAAACAAAAGAGTGTGTGATAATCCTGTACCAACATGGTCTGAAAAGCCTCTAACACAGGAAGATGTCAAGAAGCCACATTATAGTTTAAAAAAGGAACTTAGAGAAAAAGGCCTGAATCTTTAGAAACATTATCTGTGATCTGACTGAAAGAGTGTTAGCCCTTTGGAGGACAAAAGAGAGGTTTGTAAGTCTTAAGGTAGATTTATAGCTGGCACATTGAACTGGGCAGTTACCAAATGTGCCATCTCACTCTCTGCTCATTGGCACCACACACTGTCGTGGTGCCTCACTGTGCTACTCTAATGCTTTGTAACTTGACATGTATTGCGTACACCACCTTTTACTCAAACTGAACAATTTGGAAGGTATTTTTACAGAGCAGGTCCATCTCCACTGGCATTTACATCAACCCTCTATAAGGGTTTTTTTTTTTTTTTTCAGAGAATACTGCTCCAACGTAAGCATCAAATATAAAGGCCAGAACGCTTGATCACACTCAACCCAAATTCTCTAAAGCACAACTTTGCTCTGAGTTGTTCGGTGCTCAGTAAAATTGTGATATGGTGTTTTATGCCAAAGGATATAATGCGACGTAAACTGATTTAAAATTGATGTGCAACTTTTACTAATAAAATAATAAAAGCAACTATTATATTGGTTGATGTCATTTTGAGGTAAGAAAGAAATGTTTCTGGTTCTTTAAGATCCTATGGTGGAATATCACCTCAAACACAGAATCAGTAACATTTCATTTCAAAATGTTCTCTCTGCAAGAGCAGATTTAATCTGAGTTGAAACGGCACCTTGTGTTGAACAATGATGCAAGACAGCGAGTCATTCCTATACTCGCATACATGTGCAGAAAAAATAAACAGTGACTTCTGGCTGAAATATTCGTGATACAGAATTGGTTGACGTTACAATGGAAAAGTGTGTATGTATGTGTGTGGGTTTGCAAAAACCACACTGTAGCATTCTTAGTGGATTCCAGCAGCAAATGTCAGTTGTGCTACACACTCACAGCATGTTTTTTTGTTTTTCCTCAAATGTGACGGTGTGACATAATTTAATGTTACAAATCCACCAATCCACTTTCTGACAGCAATAAGATAAACATGGATGCCAGCCTAGAGTAGGGATGGCTAAATCTGTGCGTTTAATGTGTAAAATGTAAGAATTCAAGAGCTTCACTTCTGTGACTCAGATAGTAAGCAGCGGTTTGTGTGTGGGTGAAGCCTTTAACTGTGTTGAGATGACTCAACTTAGCAGAACCTAGCCAAGACTTCTGGGTAAGGAGGTTTGGCTAACCAACACCGTGAGAATGTGGCAACATATGTCCTGTTCTGTGGCAACATTAGCCTTGTTTCTGCTCTTGCTCTGAGAAGGCACCAAAAGTTTTCACAGCTTCAGAAACCGATCAAAAACAAAAGAAAAAAAAAATCATGTTTTTGCTGTAAGAAAAATATTACTTGCAAAAAAAGACTCAAATACACAGATGTTGCAGTGCAGAACTTGTCACAACAAAGTGTAAAAGTACAACATAAACAGAGGTACTCGTCCATCAATCCTCATTAGTTGCTCAAGCATTATTTTTAATGAGGAAAAATAGTAAAAATGGTTCCAATCCACGTAAACAACTTGATGTTACAGCACATGTTAAGCCACACTCTTGCATGGTTTACTAGGCTTACTGCCATCCTGTACCCATCATATGTGCCCACAGACTTGTGTTGCTGTTCTGCGCCTGTTTAGCCTCAGTCATGTTCACCCGAGCATCATGTGCTACCACAGGTCCCGAGCCAGGGCTGCGGGAATGGTATGGTGCATCTACTCCCACTCCAACCATTGTTTCTATTTGTAGTGAGCCCACAATAAGCTCTGCATGTGGGTTGCAATAGGGCCTTTGATACAGCCAATGCTACCATATCCTCTGATCTGTCACCTGCTGGTGTATTTCTGCAGCGCTAATGCATTTAGGAGACTGAAGACAATAAACGAGGACGGATGTTGCCAATTTCTGCAACTCGCTCTATCGCACAGCTAGAAATTGGAAGAAAACTATGACATGAGTGTAAGTGCATGCACAAACAAGCAGATTGTATTGTGCACAATCACATGCACTGATGTGACGCTATAGCGGAAACCATATCCACATAGACTTGTCACGAAACAGTTTGAACGATACAGAATAGAATCTATATTCATGTTATACTCTCTTAAACTTGTATACACACTCGCAGACACCCAGACAGACACACGCAGAGACACACACACAGACACAAGAAGATAGATAAAGTAGACAGTTCCTTCTTGGTTGTCTGCACAGCAAGCAAGCCACCAACCACAACCACAAAGCCCCAGTATGTCAGCAAGCACCTGGCTATACACCCGCTCTCAGACAGCAGACAGACACACACACACACACACACAATCATATGCACTTATATGTATATACATATGTATACATGCACCATTCCGTATACAAGCGCCTAAAGATGAAATTGTTGGTTTTTCTAAAAAAGACAATGCAGAAAGCACCTGCTTCTTTCACAGCCCTTTTACGTCTTGTAAATATAGGCAAAGGTTTGCAGGGATCACGCATGGAGTCACAAGTTTTGTGTGTAGGTGTGAGTTTGTTTACAGATGAACCCTGCAGGCCTCTAGAACTTTTTCAAGTGACAAGCGTGGGAAACAACATCAGAAACAGTGTCTTCAGAGGTGAGATTGCACTACAGATACTTTGTGTTACACATGCAGTGTGTAACTTTAGTATGTTTTCATTTATCTGAGTGAAAATCTAATTTGCGCCTTACTTTGTACATTTGTAAGTAATTTCTGAATGTATTCAAGCAGAGTTGCATCTAGTATATTTGTGCAAATAGGTCTTTGCAATTTTCAAAGATGGTGGACACTGGCAGGCAACCCTACCACGCAGACTGACGAGCTCACTCAGGTAGATAAGACAGGAGGAGGAGGATGATGTCTTCAATTGTCAAGACGGGGAGAACCGCACAGAGTACATTTGAAGTTATCTTGGTGAGGAAATGTAATTGTATAATATACTTCCCAGCCCCTTACACAAATCTTAACCAAGAGCTAAGTGCCTAACCTCAGCCATTACCTAATCCAAACCTGAATCTCATTCTAACCTTAGATCTGCAACCAAGTCTTTGCCCACAAACATGCCTTGTAGACTGTTGTGGGAAAATTGGGACAAAGCAAGACATCTTCACTTTAAGTATCATAAATTCAGGCCTAAACTCCAAGATAGTCTGAATGAGCATAGCAACATAACTAATACCTCTTTATTGCAATTTTTATAGTGGTAAGAAAACCCCCTTGCATTTGACTTCCTCCGTCCTGTATTTTGCTTAAATGCATTAAAACGGTCGGTTCAATAGCTTTAATACACTATTTTTGATCAAATTGGGCTAATTGAGCACAACTTCAACTGAGCACATTGTTGCAGCTTATATGGGCAAATGGCTACTCTCGTCTTTTAGGACAAGTTTTAGGTTATTCAAATATTCTTACAAACAGAAAGCTATTACACGTCTGTGTAGTCTTTTGATTCTTCTAACTTTTTTTCTGGACACCATATTTAAGGTGCTGAAATAAAAGGTTTAGGGCTGATGTAAAAGGATATTTTAGTATTCGAGTACTCTATAGAATATTTTTTACAATTATCTGGGGAATCGGCGCTCTCCCTCTCCCTCTCTCTCTCAGCGCCATTCTTACCGTTGGCTCAAAAAACACGACGACGCGATTCCGACGCCACGAAAGCCATCACACAGTAAAATTCAACAATCCTTATTTCTCCCTCAAACCCTCACAAAAAGCTGAACAATTCAACACCATACTGCTAGAACTTCCCAATAACTCATAGGCGGAAGTAAGAGCGCTGCCCACCACAAATAATCATCCGTCCGGAACACGATGCACTGCGTACTAAAACATAATTTACCGAAGCTTCGAGTCAGATAAATTTTCCTTGAGGAATTTGAGGTACTCGAATCACTCGAGGAATCGTTTCAGCCCTAAAAAGGATTGACATTGTTCTCACATTTGTGTCAAAGATTTTATACTAAGGCTCTTAACAATTTTGATTTGCATTACATCAATGCAAATCAAACCCAAAGTGTAATTTCTGCTGCAAACTAAAAATCTTCCAATAAATTACTTTTTAAGCCAACTTGTTTTTCTTAGTTCTTGTAGTGTTCTGCCAGTTTTCAAAAAGGGAGTGGTGGGGTAGATCCATTACAGGGACGCAAGGCAAACAATCATTCAAATGCATGTCTTTGGACTGTATGAAAGAAAAAAACGGAGAAAAAAAATCCACGGGGTGTCAGTGCAACCCGGTATTATTTCAGATACTGATAGCAAGTGATATCTTCAGTCTGCATTATTTTTTTGGTCAACATTTTAAGCTAAATTGTCGTTCCAATAAAATCTGTGATGAAATATCCGTCTCATTCCCAGATGTCAACAGACGTTTAAAAAAAATTGTCCTGGTACAGAGAAAAAAGAGCAGCGACGCTTCCCGCTTTTTACAGAGGGAAGTATGTGACATTCAAAGAGCATGGTAAGATTCTTGTTCACATAAACCCTAACCGCACCACAGTACTGGTTTCAGACGCAATAGGCACTCTGTGACGTGTTAGTGAGTGGTTCAATCTGCATTTCCTCCTGTTTATAACATCAGAACTGCTCAGGGTGGTCTTAACATTTCAAAAATTTGTCGTCCCAGGCTAGTTATTTTCAAAGTTTATCTAAGAAACATAGAGCTGGTGTTTGAAATTGAAAATCATTATTGCTAATGGCATATTTTCATCAAAGTAGTTACACAGCATAAAAACTGTTTTTGAGAAATACAGGAAAAATATTAATACTCTTTTAGCTTAACAGTCTGCTCAATTGGGCTCTTATGTAAAACATTAGGGTGATTTTGCACAATGTAATTCAGTGAAAGGATACTAGTACACAGTTTTTACAAATACAAGACTATGAAGTGTCATGCTTTGTGTATTCATTCCGGTTTACTCTGATAGCCCTAAAAATAATGCAATTCAACTAACTGCCTTCAGAAGTCATCTAATTACTATATAGAGTTCATCTGGGTAAAGTTTAATTTAAACACAGCTGTCCTGTGAAGACCTGAGAGGTTTGTTGGAGAACAATGATGAACAAAAAGTTTTTATAAAACACACCAGACATGAGAGGAATGAAGCTGTGGAGACGTTTGAAGTGGACTTAGGTTACAAAACAAATCATACAGTGAGCAACTCACTAAGAACTGTTTGAACCATCATTTAAAAATGAAAATTGAACATTACAACTCCAAATCTTCCAAAAAAAACCCTAAATTGTCAGAAAAAGAAACGCAGATAATTATCAGAGAAGCAAACAGTGGGCTGAAGATCCACAGCTCAAGTGGTGGAATAGGTCAATGTGACAAAACGTAAAAAGTATTGCCAGTTTTTATACTTTTTCAGGGTAACGAGCAATGTTTGTGTGCTACCATCAGCCACAGTTTGAGGTCACAAGCCTTTATATTGTGAATAACTGAATCAGAGATGGTCATGAAGCCACAATATACTGGTAATGTACTGAACCAGGTTTGGCCATTGGATCTTTTTTGTACACTGTGGAGTTTACCTGCCATCCAGCCTGTCACTCAGTCCGGGGGGCCTGGAAAAAATTAGAGGCCAGAAGAGAGGACAAACTCCCCACCCGCAAGGGAAACAGTGCGCTCCCTTCAGAATGAAAGCCAGCCCTAGATCATACATCAGACATGTGTTGGGGTGTAGGAAGGGGATTCAGCCGAACACACATGCATAAAGAGACGGAACAGAGATGGCTTGCAGCGAATGACAAAGAGCAATGAGTTCTGATATTAAAGAGCTCGAAGAATGGATGAGGAGGCAGAGGAAGGCAGGGAGACTTAAATGTGTGTGCATTTGGGGAGTTGAGACAGTGTTATGGGGCCATCAAGAGTGCCCTGTGTCACCGTCACCTCATATAGCATCCTAATGGACGTTGGTCCTATTTGTCAAAGAAGGAGACGAATGAAAGTGAGTCGGCTTGAGGGAGGAGGAGAAAGAGAAAGTGAGAACGACATTTTTCTGAAAAATGGTGTGCGCTATTATGTTACCGGCTTTCAAATTCCTATTAAGGGCTTATGCACATAGGCGTATATTTACAGTTACAAAGACGTGTGCATATGCAAGAACACAGCCCTGGATTTCCTGAGCCCCCTTCCCTCGTTCTAGGTCAGTAAAAGCCACCGTGTTCGCAAAATGAGAGGGCTGCAATGTGAAATGAGGTCACAGCAGCAAAGACCCACATACACAAATTCAGTGCGAGGTAAACAGTATGGTTTCAGTACTGTCCACTCCACTGAGTCACTCAGTTCTTGGTAAGCTAAACGTGATATTTTTGAAATCATAACATCTTCCACTTCGCTGGAGAAAAATAATCAAAAATGCATTTTTTTTTTTTCTTTGATTCACAACTGCACAAATATTACTGAAGTAGCTTTACTGTCACTTTTGAGATTGGGTCAGTAATACGTTCATAGCTTTTTATGAGGTCTTTAAATGTCTTGAGTCTTATTTTTAGCAAGTACATGCTAGTTTTGCTCAAAAATAAAGGTGCTAATCAACTCCTCAACAAAACATTTTATTCCACATTCAAATTGCAGACAGGTGGTACAACTAACACATGAAAGTATTTTTTTTTTTTTTTTTGCCTGTGCATAAACATTAGAAATAAGTTTTTGTACTTGGAGTACAAATGTAATCAAAACTGTAAGATGGGTACTGAGTCATACAAGATGTTGATTCAGAAGAAACCAGAAAAACCTAGCCCATAGGTAGTTCCTAAAGCCCCCAAAAAGACAACAACCAGTTTAGACATGTATGTCAATATAATAGAATCCTATTGAAACGTTTCTATGCTTCATTGGAGGAAATGAAACTCAGAGACAAATGACAATACATCTACACTTCAAAAATATTGTGATAAACGTGCTTTGGGATACAAAATCATGGGGAAGACTGCTGACAGTTGTCCATGCAGACAGTCACTGACACCTACCACAAGGACGGTAAGCCACAGGTCATGCTAAACGAGCAACTGTTCACAGAGAGCTGTAAGCAAGCAAGCAACATGGATATGTGGATTGGAACTGGGTTTCAAGAGCCACCTCATCGGCTTATCTAGGACATGGGCTATGACTGCTTTCCTTGGGTTTGGCTACTCGTAAACCAAAGGCAAAGAAAGAAGTGTCTTACCAGAGCGAAGGAGAAATTCTACTGGACTGTTTCCTAGAGGTCCCAGTTCCTGTTTTCAGATGAAGGTAAACATTGCTTTTCATTTGGAAACCAAAGTCCCATCATCTACAGGAAGAGGACACATGAACATAATCCCAGCTAGTTGAGGTCGAATATGAAGTTTCTACAATCAGTCATGATCTGGGGAGTCTTGTTATCTGCTGGTGTTGGACCACTGTGTTTTATGAACTTGGCACCTGCCCTCACTGCAGAAGCTACTTATATCTGGCTTAGTGACCATGCTATCACTGTGTTTAACCCATCTAAACTAGACCTTATAGAGCACCTATAGGGTATTTGTCAAGATCAGGAAGATCAAAGATATAATACCTAACATAGCAGATAAGCTGATGGCCACAACCTATTGCTTCCTGATCACACAGGGGGGGTTGTCACGAAAACCACAAGCTGGTCGCTCCTCCATACCACGCTATACCAATAGAAACAGAATAGAAATGTCATGTAACTTTACAACTGCAGCATGTAAAGTGACAGCATGCAGGTTCAAACAAAGATAATGTTTAATAGCCAAACAATAAGAAATAAAAGACTGTGCAGTAAGGGCAAATTTAAATAAAAAAAGAAATTGCACACAGAGGCTCTGATAAATGTGAAAATGAAGTTGAACAAAAATGTTCCAACTGTGCTTCTATCTTTGTGCTACATTATCAAAGTTAATTAACAAAATTACCATAATTTATTTTCAAACATTCTACACATCAAAATTTTTTTTAACATTTGATTTTCACTTTTTGAATTGCGACCCAGATAGAAACGAATAATTTTTTAAATATTATCCAACAAAATAAATTACCCTTTCAATGGCTTTCTAATCTTCTGAGATACACCAGGGTACTCAGACTTAATAAAATAATTAGCTTTGAATGGAGATGCATTTCTGCATCTCTAACTTATGTTGAAAATCTGAAAGGGTATCTTTCGAATTACATTGCCCACCTGTAAATAATTGGCAGAATTTTGGTTAACACTTTATTTGGTTTATAACACTCAAAACCAAGTTTAAAACAGAAGTTTTATCCACCTTACTATTTGTCATATGTATGCATGAAATGTCAACAAAATAATAATTAACATTACCAATACTCTTGAAAATTAAAGTCAAACTGTTTTGAGGTATATTAAAATTTCAGATAAATTTGCTATGCTTTTATTTTTATTATTGTTTATAATTTCCTAGTTTTAGAATTTAATCACTACATCTTTGAAGTTTTTAAATGAAGTAAAATGAGCACTGGTGCAGATCAACTGTTTTGACTTTAGTGCAGTTAACCTATTTTCAGACAACTTTTGTTAAACAAGTTGCATAATTAACATGAGTTTTTAGTGCAGCAGTGCAGACACATGCTCACACGCACACAGTCTCTGTGTAAACCACTGTGCATCTGCTCTAGAGGAACATCCTGCCTAACGCAGACTTGCATGTTTGCAAGCTCGTCTGTCACATCCAAACCCCATGTCTGAACCACAGGAAATACGTATGCGCACAAACATAGACACAAACACATGCAAACTGAGCGTACACGCACAGGTAATAAAACACAATGAGGAGCAATCTAGATGACTAGAACCAGCTATGTTCAGATGAAACCCGAAGCAATGTGGAGAAAGTGCAAATTTAGAGTTACATCTCAATAAGGGCAACAGATTGGTGACATGAAAGGAAAAAAATCTTATGAACCGTCAAAACTTTAAAGATCCTGATAATGCATCGCACTTGTGGAGAAGCTGTTCCATTTTTCCTGGACTAAGATATGTGAGCTGGTTGAGCGTTGGGGCGTTTGGGGTAACTGAGGTCTTGGGTTTACGGGTGCTTTTATGTGAGGTTGCTGCACTTAACCTTCCAGCTGCTCTGCTGCAATGATGTGGTGCCTCTGTGCACCTCAAAGCAGAATGTAAATTTACCACTCTGGTGAAGTCAAGTGGTTCACAAAACACACAAGCACAACGTGATAAGCACTGAAAACCAAAACATAATAAAACTGGAATGTGATTAGCTCGATGTTTTGATTGCATCGGGGGATCCTCTTCCTTGTTTGATTTCAAAGTAATGGCACTTGATGCACTTTGAAGATGTGTGACTGGAAACAAAACTTTCTGAAAACAAAAAGCTATCTTTTTTTTGTGCATTCCAGATTGTAAATGTATCCAAACAACTAGGTAAAATTTTACAAAAATTCCCCAATCAAAACAAGCAATAAGCCATAAAATGTGAATCATATTAATATAGTTTTTCTTTGTGTTTATAATGTAAACACATACATCATTTGCTATTGTGGTGTAGTTTCTACGACATAGTTTCTAAACTACTTACTTGAGATACATAATAAAAAAACGCTAAATTTGCTTTGTCACTGACAAAACCTTGAGTAAAACAAAACAACCTTGGAATAATTTTAATTTTACAAAAGAAAGTTTCACAAAAATGTAAAAAAATTATTTTGGTATATAAAGTATATTCTTTATCTCAGAAATCTGTGAAGGATACGTATATGTTTCCAAAATAAAATGTTGAATTAAAATAGAAACGAACACATAATACTACCTGCACTTTCCTGGTTACCTTTCTGTAAGTGACTAACCTGTATGTTTTGGGAAAGCACCCATACACTGGGTAATTCCAAATAAAGTTACCATAAACCTCAGAAAATATCTTGTAAGTTCTAAACAATAAATTTTATGTCATGAGAAAGATTTTTAAAAATGAATTGCAATGAACGTAACCTGTAAACTTAATGGAAGTAATGTGTTGGCTTCTGGGAAATATCCTTCAGGATCATAACAATCTGTAATTCTGGTACAGGTTTTAGGAAAAAAAGATGACTATATTTCATAAATTAGCTTGTAAGTTTGTGAAAGTACTCAGGTATTTTGTAACTTCCTGGTAAATTCTGCAGAGTAACCTTTAACTTCTGGGTACCTTTTTAAAAATACTTTGCAATTTCTGCACAGGGATCTGTAAAGTAATCTGTATGTGACATGTAGGTAATATTTTGTCACTTTCCTAAAATAATGGCCCAAGTCATTTTCCCCTAAAACATCTCATAGAAAAAAGGTGATGATGTTTTTATTTCATAATTTTTTTGCCAAATTTACTTTCGGCAAAAAATGAGTTAGGCCATCAGGTGACGAGTTTGGGTTTTAAAACATAACCTATTAGTTTAGGATACAAAAAATGTCAAAATGTTTCTAATTAGTATGAATTCTGTACAGTAATTTGTAGGTTCCTGAAAGTTATCTTTATGTTCTGGGAAATAACTTGAAAATTCCTTCAAAGTAAGCTCTATGTCTGTGTTAGATTTTGGAAGGTATAATATAGGTTCGTGACACTGAGTTGTAAATTCAGGAAAGTAGCCTGAAAGCTCAAAGTTACCTCTCTATTTTGGATACAAGTCAGAAAAATAACTTCTAACCTGCAAGTTGTGGGTGAGGATAGACTATAACATGTAATGTTTTCTGCACTTAATTATTTTTAAAGACCTCAGCAATTAAACCTTAACCACATAGAGCCAACACAATGTGACAAAATATATTTATTTTGAACTGTGTTTTATTAAATAAACAGGAGAGCGAGTTTGACAGGCAGTAATGGCCCAATTAGTCTGCTCAGCTGATGCCAGCAGCTGTTTGAGGGGTTTATAATTAACCTGCTGTAAAGAAAAGCTGGATGCTACATCTTTGTGTTGGCACGGTTTCTGAATAACAGGAAGCGTTGGGGTGAAGGGGGTCGGATGGAGAGTTTACTACCTGTAAACATTTCTCTCTGATGGAGACGAAGCAGGTGCCAAAACTACAAAACCACCTGAAATGAGCCAGTCATCCTTCAACCGCTGCTGTCATGGTGGTGTGCACGCAGTCACAAGCTTCAATTTTGTCTGTCTGAGTGAATATTGCTATGGGCGTTTACAAATTTCATAAATTCCCACAATATCCACACATAACAGTGACAAAACTTCTCCTTTTTGTCCCATTTCCATGTCACACCACTCAGGATCTCTGGGATTCTGCCTGCGTGTGTGCGTGTGTTTGTGTGTGGTAACGAGGGGCCCACGCTCCCCTCCTTTCAGTGTGGTTACCACAGTCTCCATGTCTGCTGGAGCCAATAAATAAATAATGGGCCCGGTGATCACTTCCAACAGTGATACTGCATGCTAAAAACCACTGCATCTGGGAGTGTCTCACTGACAATAAAAACACAAACCAAAGCGCACATGTAGACACACAGATTGTTGCCGAGTTGGTAACAGTGCGCACAGCTGCTGTTTACTTGTGATCTCTTTAGACTGTTTTAAAATAATTTTATTCACAGCCTGAAGGACGATGTTTCCAAATCCTCTCGTGCAAAACTTCCTCTTAGCCATGAAATCCTCAGGAATTTCCAGTGGAAATCTCTTATGACATCATATCACAGCAAATGATGAGTGTTTGAGAATCCAGTAATGGAAATGAACACAATGAATTTACTCTGACTGAATTAGATGAATCCCCCCAGTATGAGGTGTGAATGAGGAGTCAGGACTGCACACAGTCTAAGGAAAAAGGCTCCCATGGCCATATGCTGGAGGCAGGCAGGACCCTGGTGTTTGATGCAATGATGGCCACTTCATTATAAAAACCTCCTCAAGTCCCACGCTGCATTCCACGTTTATGGGGAACATATGGGGAAGCCTGCAATTTTTAGACCACAAAATAAGCCCCTTTGCAGCTGGACGCACGACCGCACTGGGTCCTTTTTGCTTCTCGAGCCACGCCCGAAAGGCGTAGGACCACTGACAGTGATTAAACCACCACAGTTTTCTCAGCAAAACAGGAGTTATATTAAGCTTAAATACAGGGGCTTGATAAACAAGGCCTGGGCAGGGGAAAGAAAAAAAAAAGGATTTAGTGAAAAGAAGGCCACAATGATCTTCAGACTATTTTCCCCTCACGGTCATGGGCAGTGCAAAGCAATGAGATACATTTCAAAACATGAAGCAGATGTTTACCTAGACAAAAGAGGGAAAACACACTGAGTAAAAGGCCTTGACTCCAGCGCTTTCTTCAAATATCAAGTTTGGACTAAACAGCAACATAGCCAATTCTTGCACAATATTGTGGGACAGTGCTATATTTATTTAGCTTTTCCACTATCCTTTGTTGAGAATCCAGATACGTCTTTGTTTCCACAGGGGAACAAATATATGAAAACTGACAATAAAACTAAAGATTCATGCCTTAGGAAACAGCTAAAAGAGAAAGATATTTACCAAGTCTAGTGGCTCTACACTGTTCAAGTTCCAGGTATTTTTAGACTTTTAAAATTTAGACCACAAGAAATCATTTCCAAACTTTTCCTGTCTCTAACGTGACACAATTCTCTCATAAGTCAACTAAAAAAACAGCAAATTTCAGTAACCAGATATCTGATAGTTAAATTTTCCAAATGGCTATTAAGCACCAAAGTATCATTTTGAAAAGGTATTATTTGGTAGAAGGGGCCAAAAAAAATAAACAAAGCATTACATATGAACAATAATATGTGCTATGGTGCATTAAAGACATTATCAGTAATTGAAGGGAAACTAAATGGCGCAGAAAACCCTAAAAACTAAATAAAAATCCAAACAAGTAGATCAAAACAGAGAGAAATCGGTCAGGGAAGGTGGGGTTATTTGGGTTCATGCGATGACATTCTGCTATGTTTTTCATGTCTGTATTAACAAGTAGGGTTGCAGGACTTTTTTCAAGAAAGTCCTGATTAAAACCTTCCAAATCTTCCAGGTAAACAGTCAGAAGTAAATAAATGGGAACTTTTGATTTACAATTCTAAAATCTTTGTAGATAAAATACCACCAAAAAAGCCCCTCATTCCCACTGTGAAACATGGTGGTGGCACCCTCAGGTTTAGGGGCCACATTTCTTTGGATTGAACTAGGGTTTTTATCAAGATGGTAGAAAGCATGACCACCAAATTCCAATCAGCTTTGACCCAAATCTTTCAGCAGACGGTAAGGAAGCTGAATGTGAAGAAGGACTTGATTTTTAGCACTCAGAAATACTAGTTGTACAGCTAAATAATGACTTCACCTGGAGACGAATAAAGCTTTGGGATGCCTCAAGAAACAAACCTGACAGAAAATCTGTGCAGTCATTTGAAGGGGATGGCTGAGGACAAGAGATGTCCTCAAAGAAAACCAAAAGTTGACATTAAATCAAGATGTGCTTTAATCGTCCCGCAGTCTTAAGAGAAGGAATTATTTAGACCCCACAAGTTTCTTACTTTGTGCGCAGTCTGGCGGGGGTCGCACTGACCCCATGTGCGCTTTTATGAGTTTTTTGTGTGTGAGTTTTCGGAAATTGATGGTCTGAAAGGACAACCATCTGCCCATCTGCATCTCCACTGTCCAACCGTGACATTTTCCGCTCTCCTCCTGAGCTTTGCGCTAAGACCACAGGAGGGCTGATGAAGTTTAATTGTAAGGGTGTCGTTTTGTGCATTATTTAGCTTCTTCTTTACATATTTTATCCCTGTTTTTCACTCTAATAATACAAGATGTGTCACAATAAAGGAAGAAACCTGGAGTGTTCCCAGGATGAGAGTACTTTTGAGAGAAGCTTTAGATGAAAACTGAGAATACTAAAAAGCCTGTCTCAGTTGCACAAATTCATAAGACCAACATCATGCTGGCTTCTCTTGAGCATTTTCTTCATTTTTAGTATTTCTGGTCATAAAACAAACTTGCAGATGGTTTTAAAGACTGCCTGAGGTTAAAATCCCTGCGACTCTGGCCTCGCGAGGAGCTCCGTCTGCCCTCTGTTTCTCCGAGCTGTAATCTGTCCCCAGGCTGGCAGGCCATGGGACGAGGCCATGTCAAGAGGCAGCGGAGGTGTTAGAAAAGGAAGCCTCGCTATGTGTGAGGTTAAGTCAGAGGCCCGTAGCGGCCTCGTGGACGGACTGATAAAAGCCCTGGGGCCGCGGCTGTGGCCTCAGCGTTCGGCCACACTCGCTGACGCGCCGTGTCATTTAGCCCGCGTTGCCGCCTAACTCAACGGCAACTGCTCATTTACAGGGCAGTGCGGGCTACCAGGAAGAAGAGCGAGCTCTCGCCTCTTTCTCTCTCGTTCTCCAACACACATGGATTTACACATGGCATACATATACACACAAACGAAGCTTCTGTCCAACAATTAGCAGAGTGCAATGTGGACTGACATCCATACACAATGGCAGGGGAAACAGAACCGAAAAACCTATGTATCTGCACACATACAGGTTTCTAGGGAAAGCACTGGGTCACATGAGTGACCAGACGGTGGTTTGGGTCTGTTGTCCCACAGCCAGACGTGGTCACTGTGTCACTAAGAGACAGGAGAAAGGAGAAGGGAAGTGTGGAGACCACAGATCTGCAAATGCCAGTGATTTGAGCGCGCTCACACAAACAGACATGAACCCAGACACGCACACACATACATATGTGTAGTTTAGGACAGTCAGCTTCACACAACAAAATGAAAGTAACTCTGGCAGCATGTTTGTCACCCCGCACATCCATAATTTCTGTATAAATGTTGAGCAATCAGATTGTTACCAAATAACTCGTGAGGAAACCCGGAAGTAAATGTTTTTTTTTTTCTTTAATGGCTTAATATTGGAATACTGCAAGACAAATCGTTAGAAGAGTTTTCATTTTGCTACTGATATTTTTAACGAAATATAGTGTTTGCAAGTTAACATTGAATTTTTATGCCTTGCAAAACAAGGCAAAGTGAAGAAGCTGTAAAAGGATTTAAAATGCTTATAGTATACTCCAAAATTAATCACACTCCTTGGAGCCATTTTGTATTTCAGTAACTTCAATGTTTTTGATTAGGAGTTTATGTGATGCAACTATTCCTCATCCACACAGTAAGGCGTGCACACTAAGCTCCCTTTAATCTGATATCCCTAAATCCAAACAAACTGCATTCAGACATCAAGCACCAAAGATCCACAGCTCAGGAGGAAGAGTCTGTCAGTAGGACAATAATTAGCCTCACACTCCACAAATCTAGACTTTATTGTAAATCACAAGAAAAACAAAATTGTTGTAAGAAAAAAATCCAATAAATGTCATAATTTAATGTTTTATAGAGCGTTTAGGAGCGGCAAACCTGGAAATAGATGCTCGGGTCAAAAAAGACTTCAAACATTTTGCTCTACGTGTAATTTGATATGAGAGTCACAATCCTACACTGAGAAGTTTTCATTCAGCAGGTGCAAATAATGAATCCAGTCATGGTGAATGCAAAGAGATATTAGAGGTAAATACAAGAAATTTGCCTTAGACTGTAAGCAAAAGTCTATTGTACTTAATATAAACACATAACATATCTCAGATTGTTTATAGTAAAAAAAAAAGTGTCAGAGTTATGTATTTATTTGTGTTCATTTATCACAGAAATGTCCCATAAAACAGATATAGTCAAAAGAAAAAAGTCACATTTTTCAGAAGGTATCATTCCCAGAGTGCTGCCTGTTTGGTTGGATTGTTCCGTCTCTGTCCATTAGATTAGGAGTTTAATTTGCACTTAAGTTACTGCTTACTAAATTAGTGAAGCTGCAACTGAATGGATGAGCTAAGGATAATTGCCACATGAAGTCAGACAAAATGTGTTCGGGGAGAAATTCTGCATGAAGCTGCAAAACGAAACTTCCCCAATCTCTGTCTAGGGTGAGCCCCCTGCTCACCACAATATTTTAATTGCGCATTTAAACTATTAACAGAGACAGTGGAGCCGTCTGCTCCCAACCATCACCAGTTTCTACACCCTGAAATGCGTCTTACTTAATTTGGTTGACTTAAGATGACTTTTTTTTCAGTGCATCTTGGAAAACTTTGGTCGTCAATGGCATGAGAATAATAATGATTGTAAAAAAAGAAAATGTCGTTTGTATCTCATTTGCAGACAGACTGGCAGTCCAAGTCATCAGTGAAGCACTTTTCCATTCTTAAATTCTATTTGGAAAATGAAAAAGTGTGAAAACCACAATCAGGTTAGCTCACTTTGTACTTTCATTTGGTGTGAGACGTTACAGTAGGCCGCAAATACTTCAATACTTGCAAAAGGAAGTTTAGAAAAAAGGCATTAAGGACTTTATTTTTAATGCAAATCCACGTGAACTTTGCATTAACTGGGTTTCTGCTGACATATAAGAGCCAATCAAGGCAAAATAGCTGAAAACAAATGAAAAAGAGAAAATTGGAAGGTAACTGTTCAGAGAAAGGGGGAAAGACCCAAGCACAGGCAGAGCTGCTTCTGATGAGACTAAGATTATGATACTATCAAGTGGTAAGTGAGGGTGGAGGTTTTGCGGGCCCTAAACCACCGGTTCTTACTAACACAGATGTGCAGTGAGTCAGACAAACATAAAACTAGCACAGGACATGCGTACACTGTCAACAGCAACAAGTTCAGGGTAGTTCAGATTAGTCTCTGAAAGCTGCCTTTTTCAATCTGATGCCTCTCGTCTCTGCTGTGTTGAGTTTATAACATTTTACTGCTTCACTGGTTCATTTACAATTACTTTAGAGTCTTGGACATTCAACAGCTGCGAAGGCCCCTGTGTGGTTTAAGCTCAAAGGAAAATAAAATGTTTCCAAAACTTCGGACGACTAACGAAAAGTGAGAGTAAGTATTGGAAGTCTGCGAAGCGTGGAAAGTACAGGACGAAACAGAAAAAAAAAAAAAAAAAGCCAAAAGACAGCAGGAGAAGAAGAAGAAGAAGAAGAAGAAGAAGGGAGGGAGAGGGTGGGAGGGAGAGGCCCGGTGACCTCATGTGACATGTGACGTGGGCTCCACCACTCACGGAGGGGAGTGTGTCTGTCTCTCTGTGTGGAGGATGGCGAGGAGGATGCAGAGAGGCTGTGGCTTGTAGCCTTTTACTAGCACTGAAGCTCCAGTCAGGCCACCGCCGCCGAGGAAGAGAAAGAAAAGTGGCAGACCACGCTGTCAGACAAACGGGTTAACCTCGGAGTGTCGGCCTGCTGAGTGACAGACCGCCAAGCCGGGCTCTGTTACGTGGGCCCCCGCCTTCTCTCATCTCCAGCCCTGGTGAGTCCACCTCCCACACCTGGACACCTGAGAACTCCGGCACTGCCAGTGCCATTCAGATTCAGTGCTGCTTCTTTCGCCTGCATTTCTCGCTCAAACACGTTCTGGTGCTGCTACTAGCACATGCTGCTGCTCTCTCTGCAAGCTTGTGGCTTGGGATTCCTGTGGTAGTCAGAAAACCCAAAGATTCTTGGTTGCAAACAGAGCTTCAGGAGTTCTTGCCCTCTCAGGCTCGCCTTCCTTCCCGTGCTCGTCTGTTTCACTCTGTGTTTTAATTCTGCTTTTGTCCTGTCTTTCCAAAGGTTGGTGGAGACTGGAGACACGGTCCTATCCTGTCATGGCATCCAACAGCATCTTTGACTCCTTCTCCAACTACAGCAGCAGCCTACTTAGAGGTGAGCCCCTAGTCCACCCTCACATCTAACCCACTCTCTACTTGTTTAGACAGTTGATCCATGTCCTTGTTCTTTTTTTTCCTCGTACTGCTCTAATGTGCTGAGACAGATTATACCAAAAAAAAAAAAAAAGAGGATCTGGTTTGCACTTGACTGATATGGTTCCATAAAGGCCTCTCAGCTTCTGTGTTTTCTGTAGGCTTGATCGAGTAACTCCATAATGGGATTCTCACCACAGACATTCATTATCAAGCGAAACTCTCTGCAAGAATACGAGCTCAGAGGCTCCATGTGACTGGCTGCTTTACTGGAACACGGCAATGCAATGAAAGAGCAAGTAGGGAAAGGAAAGAAAAAGAAAAACATATTAGTGCCTTACTTCCAGGAGGTACTTTTGGTCTTTGCGGTGAGGTGAGTGCACTTGGCTGTCCTTAATGAAGAAACCATTTGTTACCATGGCATTTGCAATCAGACAGCTTTTGCTCACAAACAACGTTAAGAAGAAGAGGAGAAAGATGGCAAGGCTGTGTCAAATGTTGAGAAAAATAAATGCTGGGCATTGTTGACACTTCAGTTGTTAATCTATGCTGGACGCTTCAGTCATTTCCAGCCACAGAAAGACAGCAAAGGATTAAAAAAAAAAAAAATCTCCTTTCCCCAATTAAGGCCTTGTAGCAGTGTTAATTAGAGACAGCCACACTTCATAATTGTTTGCAGAGTTTATCTTAAAAATCTCCGGAGCCTCACACATACACGCAGTCAGGCTCCCCATCTGTGCCTCATGTGAGAACAATCCTCTGATATCCTCTCAGTGACAGCAGATGATGTTCCAGTGTTCTCGCAGCTTCTGCAGGCATTTATAGTTTCCTCATGACACGGCTCCAAGTCACCCCCCTTCTACCATCCATCCTTTATAACTGCTGGATCTGTGCCCTTCTTCATCAGATCAGCGCACCACCAATGTCAGGTTTCATGCGTGCTGTCTATCACGCTTTTGTTCGCGGGGATCTGATTTTGATTTCGAGATGTAAGGCAGGATTGGAGACAGCGGGTCAAAAAGGGAAACAAGAGCCAGGGCGCTCAAAACAGCGACCAAAATCAATAGCGAATGTGCAATTTTATTTTAAAATACACGCAGCCAGGGGACTGAAACTGAACTCAAAAAGGCCAAAAGATGTTAAATCATCCACTTCAGTCTGAGAGCATTTAAATTGGGGATACCACATGCAAGCAAAACAACTCAGAATGGTGTGTCACACATGCAAAGGAATTAGACCTTTTTAGGTTCAAGCTGAA
Organism: Girardinus metallicus; assembly: GCA_903067095.1. Lineage (NCBI taxonomy): Eukaryota > Metazoa > Chordata > Actinopteri > Cyprinodontiformes > Poeciliidae > Girardinus > Girardinus metallicus. The sequence goes on from CAEGAE010085048.1 coordinate 96,261, forward strand.
GCTGATAGAAGCAGTTTTAGAAAAATCAAGCTCATGGAAACGCTGTTTTCAGCTCCTCAGAAGTCAGGAAGCACAACATCAAATTCATGTCTGCAAATACAGACTCTGAAAATCATCTTGATCTTTTCTGTTTTCATGTTGAGGTATCTTTCAAATTTCAAAAAAGCCCCCCCAAAAAGAAAGAAAAAATCTAAAAAGGAAAATTAAGCATCAATTTTATCAGCACAACAACAACGATCACTGTTCCAGTGTTATTTTGGTAATTCTTTTATATATCACAACCTGTTTCACAGTGCACACATCTAAGCGTGTGATGTGCAACATCAGATGCACTTCGCGTGAGAAGCTAGAGGACGCCTCACCTCAGAAACCTCAGTCCTCCGCTGAAAGCTCAGGGAGACACACACAACTACACACAAATAAAAATGCACAACACACACATGCATACACACAAGGGAACAGACAGTGCTTTTCTCGTGCTATTTAACTCTGTTGAGCACAAGAAAAAGCTAAAAGTCTGACAGTTAGCGCGTTGCGAGAAACAGAAGGAGACATACATACTCGCGCCTCACCGAGGTGTTAATCTGATGCAGACTCATGGAGCTGCTGCACTTCACTGATAACAACCACAATGAGGCTACACCTGCTAACCCTCACACAATTCAAGCAGAGCAGCGTTTCTGGAAAGAAATTAAATAAATAAAGGCGCAGGCTCCATAGAAAGAAAAATGAGTCGTAACATTTATAGTTGTGGTTAGTTTGGGAGTATTTACATCAGGTGGAAAACCTGGTTTGTTAGCAGCAGAGATTGGACCTCTGCGGAGGGTCATATCCTTGGCTCGGTTTCTGTCACCTCATTTCCATCTGCTTGGAAGGGCCGCTGTGTTCCCCCTGCAGGCTGTTTTTATTCATGGTACGCGCTCTGGAGCCAGCTTCCTTTTGTGGCAGACTAAAAAAAGGTCTCAAGTTTATTAGAGTAGAAGGATTTTTATGTGTTTGGCTTATTGTGCTGAATGAATGGAAGTGAGAATTTCAGTGAGAGAAATCCTCAGCACAGTAGCAGCGAGGTTATTTTAGAAGATTTTGCTCCACAAATGCGGAGAAGGCAGCTTATCGTCCTCACCAGAAAGAATCTCTCTCACCAGAGATAAAAGATTCAAATGGTGTTTTCAGTGACTTGCTTAAATAATAAAAAAAAAGCCCCTGTACAGTAGCTCCATCAAAAGAGATGCCTTAAAATTTGCGGGATCACATGCCTTGCTTCTGCTGAATTTATTTTACCAAGTCATATGGAGAAGATTTTGTTCTTTTCTGTTGAATTAACATGCCTGATTGGAGTCCATTCAAAGCCCCGCTGAGTGAGAGGCCCGAATATGAAAAGACTGGCGTAGCAGGCTGAAAGCTGTAACCAGATATAAAGAGTTTCAATATTTTAAAGCGAAAGCAAATAATAGAAAACTCATGACAACCACAGAGCAGAGAAATCCTGTCTCCAATTTAGTAGAATATAATATGTATTTATAAAACTCTGAAGGCATATGGGACAGAAAGAAGGTTCTGGACTTGATTAGGGCTGTAAACGTATTTCTGGGTAGTTATTTACTTTCCAGTCCGTCTCGCTGCTTCCACCTCCTGTCAACACAACTTTATAGGAAACACTTTTAGGGGTTTGCAAGTGTGATGGCTTCGAGGTAGAGGGGTGTACTGATTATGTGGTCGACTGATCCCAAAGCCTGGCCCGATCCGCCCGATTTTGGCTCAAAGCGTTGAGCTCCATCTTGCGCCGGTCAAGGTTAGAGTGTTGTTGTAAATATAATTTTCTGGTGGTCGGCGAGCGACCACACTGCCCAAATTCTTCTGCTGCCGATCTGATAGAATGAATTGGCTTTATAAGGTTTCTTTTGATTAAAAGACTTGCTCTGAAAGGTTGAGCTGCTTCTTTCAACAAGCACACACATTAGTGGAGATGTTGGGGGGGATAATCCTTCTGCAATGTACAGTGGAGTTGAAGAAATTCAGAGAAGAACCAGTATGAGCTGAAGCTAACGTCGGGCAAATCGTCTGGAGTGAAGACTTAATAAGCGCTGACCTGGTGTGGTCACACTGGACTGGAAGTCCACATTAATCAACAAAAATAACTTCTTTTTCTACAGAAAAGTATAGAATTATGAAAATAATGATCTAGACCTGCTTCTTTAAGTTTCAGGAAATTTTGTTTTGGAGGAAAATACAAATGCAAAAGTATTCACACCCTTTGAACTGTCTCCACAAGCATTCACGAATTTTATTCACGTTTTAAGTCAAAGAATTAAACATATAAGTATAAAATCTTCCACTGCCCACATTGTTCCCAGTGGTGGAAGTATCATGCTGCAGGGAGCTTTTCTTCAGCAGGACAGAAAGCTAGTCAGAGTTAATGTGAGGACTGATAGATCTATGGGTGCATTCACACCAGTCCTTCTTAGACTGCTTTGATCAAACTGTGGCTCTTTTACAGGCGTGAATGTGCAATAAAATTCTGACAGAACACCCCAAAAGCAGGAAATGAACAGTAGTGCAGGGCATTCTGGGTAAATACAACCAAAATCAATGTGTGATGCAAGTCTAACACTAGAGGGGAAAATAGCTTGTGGTCTTTCACCAATGATAAAAGTGAAATCCTACAACCTCTAAAATCTGACACCACTCCATTTTTATATACATTTGTGAAGAAGGAAGTTGCATTCATGTCTTCTTCAAATGTTTTTGTATTGCTTCCTTCAGTAGAGCTTGGCATAGCGCCACCACAGGCAATTGAGATGGTGGGGGAATATGTTTTTCAAAGTGTTTGGTTAGTTTGACATAGTGCAGTGTGAAAGCAAAACAGCTGAAAATCTAACAAATGTTGTAATTTTGGACCCCAATCAAAACAAGTCTACTGGACCATCAGTTGCGAAAACAACCTAAGTGTAAGAAAATCCTAGCATAAAACCTGAGACTGATGTCTTCCTGAAAAAAAAAGTTAAAACTTAATAAAGTATGAATAATTTACAAGACACTATATTTAAATCAGATAAAATATAATTGCAAAAAATATTTGTGTTTGTGCTTCACACATTCCCCGATTAGGTTTTATACCAAAAACTAACTTAAATACATTTGGTTTCCATCAAAGATGACTAATTTTAAGTAAAGCCACTATCTTGATTTCCTAATTTTTTTTTTTTCATTTTGTTTCAAACCTATGCCCGAAACCACAGGACGGTCTCAGGGCCTAGAAAACAGTAAAACCAGGGCCGTAGCAAAAACACAAGCATCATTGTGAGATAATTTACACATCGACCTAAAATTATGTAGTAACCCAATTCAATATGCAGGCAATTTCAAGCAGAGATGAAAATAAGTCAAACAATTTAAAGGTTCATCACAGGTTTGTTTTTCGGGGCTGACTCAGAAGAAGAAAGAAAAGTTTTGTTTAGACCCCTCCCTGCATTGTTAACATGATTTCTGCTGCTGCAAGAAGGTGGAAAATCAAAACATGACCAAGAGCGACCTCGACTGCTTTGCACTTTAGTTTTTAACATTACAGCTGCATCCTAACCCACAAATTACTTTAATGGGCAGGCATGGGCCTGGTCCTTAGCACAGAAATTGACTTCAACTTATGGAGTTCCCACATGTTCTGAAACATAGCAGACAGCAACATCATTTATGTCTTTGACTGTAGACAAGGGAAGTAGGATTTATCATGTGTGAAATTTTAGCTAAGATCTAAAGGCAACATTCTGTCACCATCAACGAATTAAAAAATCATGTTTTTCACATCCTTTCGCAGTGAATCTTCACTTCATTATGACTAACTTTAATCATGCTCAAAACATCCTTATAGCCGATCCTTCTTCCCATAAGCAATAAAGAAAGAACCTAATTACGGAGGAGGAAAAATGCAGATAATGATAGGATGCGAGGCTCTGCAGGATACAAGATGTTCTCTGATTCTGCATTTTCCCAGAATTTTTTTCTCAACTTGTTTACATACATTGTTGACACTCCAATAAAACCTGTTTTTGTTTTGTTTTGTTTTTTTTGGGTGGGGGGGTGGGGTTCTCCTGTCTCTTCAAACATAATTTTAACTGCAGAGAATTTAATTTTTTTTTATAGTTTTTTTTTTCTTGTTTTGTGGAGCTAGCGTTTCAAAAATGGGATTTCAGTTCTCTCTTCAACTACTCATCAGGGGGAACAAATAACCGTCAGAGCTCCTAACTGCATCAGTAATGGGCCACCTAATTGTTCCTTCCTTTTTGGCAAATTTGATCATTCTCATTTATGTTACGACTGAAAGAAAATCGCAGCGTTAGTCTGAAGTGGTGGAAAGTGTTGAAGTTTCAGCTGAAAGACAGCCTTGTATTGCTTTTAGCTTGCTGAGTTTGCTGATCCAAACAGGTGGAAAATCAGCCCTGTTTGATGCATGTGATCAAAATTTTCCAGCACACGCAGAAACTGAAGAGTGAAAATGACGGTTAGCCTTAATATATAGGACTACGTGTCAAAGTATGTTTTGTGGCCAGATGCAGCATCTTAAATGCACCATTACAGGAAGTCCCATACAACCCTCTGAATAATGAACAGTTTTAATTTAGTCGTTTTAATTCAAATCTACTTCCTGTTTAAATGTCTCTCACTTATTTTGTGTCATACAACAGCAGCTGTCTGCGGAGTTTACAGACTGATCGCAGGGTTTTTTTGCCCTGGAGTAAACTTCAGAGGGCTCGTACTTTCTGAGCAGTGCCTCACTTCTGTATCGGCTCAGTAGGAAACACCATGCCAGGGATTCCCCTTAAGCAGAAGTGGCCCCTGCGCTCCTTCTGTATCGTCTGTCTACAGCGAGGTCACTCCGTCTGCTTTTCTCACGGACAAAGCAGTCACGAGCACAGATGTACAGTCGTGTTAAAAAAAAATAACAGCCGACTGACATCACTTACCAGATCACACGCCAGTTTTGGTAGAAATTTGATGTCTAGATATTATTCATACCGTGGTAGATTTAAAAAACCAAAGTTATTTTTCATTCAACTGCATTAAGTTGAATAAGCCCACATTTATACATTAAAATGTATTTTTATTGGTCTGATGTTATGTTCTAACCTTAAATGTTATAATGTTATTAGTAGTAAACAAAAAATCTTCATAATTCATAGGAGTCTGGCTGGACTGTTACATTAGTATTTTTTTCTAGTCAGAAGGTATAAACTTATAAATTGGTGCCCCCATGACTCAAACTTGGATTAAGTGAAACATAATAGATGATTTAAGTTTAAATTTGCAAATATATGAATACTTAGGATTAAGAGAGGGGCTATTTCTCATAATCTGTTATTGTGCCAATTTACAACAAACCGAGAATCCCGGATCAGTTTAATTACATCAAAAACTCTTTAGAAGGTTACGTTGTCTTATGTTGAAGATGAAATCCTGTTGTCATGTTTTGGGTTTTTCAATAACACGACAATCCCAACCTCCCCAGTACTCCAGCAGCACCTTGGTTAACTTTATGGACTGGCCAGCTCAATCCAAGGACCTTAATCCAATAATCAAACATGGTTGTACAAACCCCAAACAGATGTTACGCACAAAAAAAAATATGTGTTGTGTGTTTCACGGCATTTTTTATCTTATTGTGAAAGAATATTTGAGTTTATATATATATAAAAAAATCAATCAGTTTTGGTTTTTTGAGCTGCCTCTTTTATAGAGTGCTAACAAACTTAACCAATTTTTCTTGGGAATAGGACATGCAGTGTTCCTTGGAAATTTGTGCACATGGAAAAAATAGCTCTTATAAAAATGTTGAGTTTTACTCTTAAAGCATACTACTGTCATTTTGAATGCAACAGGTTTTACGGCATATGAACATGATTTAGTTGCCATATATAGGGCACATACACACAGACAAGAGTTGGAGACTTGCTAATGCTGAGTCAGAGAGGAGAAGTTCATGTCATCATGACGAGTATGACGTTTCTTTCAGCTCTAAGTGCTATCTGAGTTCATCCTAATAGCTGGTCCTGGTTAACATATGGCCTCCAGTAGAATTACTCACTGGGTGACTGAACAGCAGCGTCTCTAGTAATCAGCTAAAATCTGTGCACTGAAATGACCATTTCAAAGCTTTTGCTGTCTTCTAAATTCTTGCTGGACTCCCTCTCTTCAGAACTGAAACACATAAATGCTTTTATTAGCCAAGGAACATCCAGTTCTCTTATTTTCTGGAATTTGATAAAAACATTAGAAAGACAGCTAGTTCTGCTAACACAGCCAACCTGGCAGAAAGTTTATGTCACATTGACTCGAACGAAGCTTTTCCCCTTTAATCATCGTGATGACGCAAGAGGCAGACAGTGGGCGGCTCATTCATGCCGTACATGAGGTTTGATTAACCTAATCACCAGGCAGCCATACCCAGAGCTACTGATTGGGTTTACAAACGCCGCTTGTCATCGTTGTGTCATTAGCTCGTCGTTAGCTGTGGCCGCCTTGACGTGGAGCGGCGACGTGCCGGACCTAAACACAGCAATCAGGGGATTAGAGTCTGAGCCTCAATGGACGCCTCGGGCTCTGAGTCAAAAGAGGAAAATCCTGCATTGATATTTGTTCTCCACGTGGCTCCTTTGCTCCTCGTACAGAGGCAACGCCACTGCTCATTAGCTGTGAAGATGACGAGAGGAAGCATTCAGTGACTCTAGACCCGCAGGTGGTTTTCAGGATTAAAACAAATCCAAGGGGACCCGAAGGCTTCCAACTGGCTTAGTTTAATCTTAAAGTGGGAATCAAGCCCAGCTGTGACTCTCTTCTGCCACAGCTACACCGATGTCTTTTAATTATTTTAATGAGTTTTATAATCATCAAATGATCAAACGGTACTTGAATAAGGTATGGCAATTTAGTGTGTGTGACGGATTTCCAGAGCTCCTTGACTTGTAGCCACTTGAGCCACCACACCCCTGCTTCCTCGCGATGAGAAGCCCAGCGGGCCAGTCGAATACTTTCCAAGAGTTGTCTCACGTCTGCAGAGGAAAGTGGCATGGACAGTTGTCAGGAAACCGGCACCGGGTTCCTGCTCCAATCTGGTTGAAGTCTGCAGTGAGTCAGAAGGAGCTCTGGAAGAGTGACCTTCTGAATGAGGTTTTTGAAGTCTGTTTGCTCAGGAATGACTGTGACAGAACCTGACAGAACCGACCCCACTGAAAGAACGCCTGAGAAGCAATGGAACAAGCTGAAAGGACATAAAAACAGTAGAAAAGTCAAAAACCAATACATGCTGTGCGTTTGTGTGAGCTTTTAGACGGCTATGCTTGAATTCATGGGAGCAGAGGTATCATACAAAAAAAGAAAACACAGTGTTGACGAAAGCAGTTTGCCCAGCTCCCATAATCATTATTTTATATGATTTTGACACTAATCTGTACAAAATATTCAGCTTCATAAATGTGAATACATCGCAAAAATACAAATATTGACTTTGAATGTAAGTTATTGAAAATCACTGCATGCATTTAGATAAATGTTAAATTTAGTAAATTAAAATGCATCTCAGATTAAATATTTGTCTCATGAATTTCTTTGAGAAAAGAAACAAAATGGTGCATCTCAATCTGAACATCTTTGAAAAGTCAATCTGTTTCAAGAATCTATTTCAGTTCAAAAAGTAAAACTTTTTCATCACATACATTTGTTACACACTGCAGTTCTATATTTTAAGCTTTTATTCCATTATTATTGATGAAAACCTAAAATCCTATTTCTTGAAAAATTCTATTTAGTCGCCATCAGACAAATACTGCTGGCATGGCCGACGCAATCACGAGAAAGATGTCTAAACTGACAGCTTTCCAGCAGAAAGACACTGACACTTCTGCAATTAGGGTAAGCCACAAAAAGTCTTATGCAAAAGACGGTGCTGTATGCGTACGTCAATAGAAAGTTTGGGGGAAGGAAAAAGTATGATTGAAAAAAGTGCCTGGAGGTGAAATAAACACCCATTGAAAAATTTGGCAAATCACTTAAAAAACCACCAAGCATAGAGGTGCTTAGGACATACCCAGAAATGGTGGCAATACTTGTGTTAATGCTGACCTAAACAAAACATTTTTATAAACGTCTAACCTAGATTAAGGAGGAAAAGTACTAAGCGGATGTAACAGTAGTGTACTCCAAGGGGGAGCAAGCAGATACGGATGCTATACGCAGAACAGATTGATTATAATGACTTGTATTCCTAGTAAAATGTGCAGATAAGACAAAACCAGATGATAAAACAAGCTCTAGTTTACTGTTTGTAGGTGAAAATGACTTTTAAAGCCATTTGAACATACAATGCAGTCGTCGCTCTTCACATCATGCGTTGCAGACCTGACCATGTTCCTTCGCAGTTCAAAGTAACAGCGACTAGTCTGAAAAAGTAAAAACATGTGGCTTTTGTTGCAGAGAGGAATGAACAACAGCATTCCACGAGCAGCCACATCAAAGTTCTCCCCTGCAGTGGTGCTAAATAAGGGCAGACCATCCTGTTCACCCCTACTGACATTGTCCCTGATAATTAATAAACATTTTAAAACTGACACTGCTTCCTCATCAGTTTCAATCAAACCTTTCAAATGTGTAGGGCTTCGATCAAGGGGGTACAGCCACACAACATGCACAAAGAGCCATTGTCTGCTGGTGAAAATGTGGTTTACAGGCTTGGCTATAAGGGCCTGGTGGTTGCTGGAAGCCATGCGCACTTCCTAATATTCGGCTCACATGCGATTTCATTTTGAGAGAGGTCTGTGCTGTGGGGCTTTGCCTTTGTGTGAGAGGGAAGCCTCACAACTTATTTTCCGAGTTGACAGACTGCTATACCCCCCTCCTCCTCCTGCTGCTGCTCCCCTGCTCTCCTCACCCCCTCTTCCCTCTCTCCGGTGGCGCTACTATATTTGTGTGAGATCTCAAGCGAGGGAAGAGTAGACACAGGCTGTGTTGCCATTCAAACGTGTTCGAGCTGTCAGACTGAATGGCTTCCAGCTCCGCGATCTGTCTCCTCTCCATGTCAGAGGGAGCTGTTTGATCTGACACAGAGACTCCATTGCAGACACAGGGAAGTTCAACTACAGGGAGGTTGGATGGCTTCAGCAGCCAGGGTAGCAGCCCAGAGAGGAAAAGGTTTGCACACACAGTCTGGTTGCAATCTTGGTGTCTGTGCTGTGTATCTATAAATGTCTCCGAGCATTACTTGTCCTTTTAGTAGGTGTGTGTGGTTACAAACTGGGCTGACATATTTTTGGGGCACTGCTGTGCAAAGGGCCGATGAGGCACTAGGTAATGATTTCACTGCTTCGATGCAACGACAGAGGGGTTACTTGCTGAGGTGGTGAGATGTGAAAGCATGCCGTCGTCTTTATCACACACAACATAGCTCACGCTCAAACTCTCAGTGCGTCGGTGACCTCATAGCACAGCGCCACAGTCCAACAAAACTGAGCAGTTGCTGGTGTGAGAGTGATGAAATGGCAGACGATGGTTTGATAAATATGCATCAATGGTTGAGCCACAGACCGTCACTGCATCCCCTACATTTAATGTGGCCAAGACTTCAAATAAGCAAGAGAAACTCTGAAATTAGACCCGATTTTCCAGGATAACTTCATTATGAGAGGATTTGGGAACATCACCTGCTTGCAGTTTGCGCTAGCAGTTAAGGATCAGAAGAGGAGTGAATTGATGTGGCTTCTGTGAAAGATTTAAAATACTGATCTGTGTGTGGCAGCTGGGCTCTGGCACCAGTGCGTGGCAGTTAAACTGTCACTAACAGGAACTGTAAATCTTTGGCAGAAGGCGAATGCATTCAGACAGTCCCACAGGTGCTGCATATACAATGCGTGCAAAAGTATTCATACCCATTTAACTTTTTCTTTCTGTTACAAACAGCGAACCTCATGCAGATTTTAGAGGATGGGCCAACACAAACTAGTGCATACTTGTAAAGCAGAATGAAAATGACATATGGGTTTCAAAAACATACATAAACATTAGCCTGAAAAGTGCATATGTTTATCTCATATATATCTATCTGTTTATGTATAACCACCTTTGGCTGTAATGACAGTTGGATGTTATAGTTTTGCACGTCTAGAAATTGAAATCTATGAGCTATTCTTTTTACAAAATAGCTCAATCTCATTCAGACTGAATGGTCAAAGTCTGAATATCAGTTTTCAGATATTGACAGATTAAGAACTTTGACTGAACCATTAACACACCCTTATTTTTCCAGGTTTTCTTCTGGTACAGCCATGTATTTAGTTCCAATTCATGTTCTCATGAACTCTGACAAGTTGTCCTGCTCCTGGGAAGACAAAAGCATCCACCCACTGTGATGCAGCCATCAATATGTGTCATAGGAAAATGTGCAGAGATTGTTTTCCTCCACACAAATTGTTTTGCATGTAAGCCAAAAAGTTTAATTTTTAGCCCTAACCCTAACCCTATCTAACCAGAACACCTTCATTCAGCATTTACTGTGTCCCCTGCAGGGCTTGTGGCAAACAGCAAATCATACTTTCATTTTTTTTCTTTATATTGCTACATTCTTGATACTTGTTCATAAAGCCCATATTGGTGGTTGACAACAGATTTTTAAACCTGAGTTGAAAATCTCGGTAGCTCCCCAAGAGGCGCTTCTCTGGTTAATGGTTTCCTTGCCCCTTCTGTCATTGTAGGTTGACAGCCATGTTGTGATGGATTTGAAATGGTGCCATAGTTGTGATGATAAATTGAACAGAGCTATGTGAAGGGTTCAACGTTTTGGTTTAATGTTGCTTTATATCCTGGAAACTGCAAATGTCCACGCAGGAAGCTATCTGTAGAAAAGTGTGGCTCTCTCTTTGTGACAGTTTCGTTTACATATGCTTTAGCGGCGTGACGCATACTGAAGCGGGAGGTGTGTTCCCAGGTTGTCTGTGCCGTGTGTGAAAGATGTGTGAATCTGAGCGTCCTGCAACCATGTAACTGCAGGTCGATGCTTCTGTTTCGGATGAAGCAGGAGAGAGCCTTTAAGCTTCTCCAAACCTGAGGTCCTGACTTGTGTGTAGTGTTTAATGGTCTTCATGATGCTGTTTGTTCGCTAATGTTTTCAACAAATCTCTGAGGATTAAACAGAGCAGTTAAATTTCTAGTGAGATTATTTTTTTTTTTATCTTCAACTTCATAATTATTCACTACTTAGTGTTTCTCTGTTATATAGAAATCTCAATAAACAACTTTGAAGTTTGTGGTTGTAACACAGCAAAATATTATGAGGCTTCAGGGGTGCCGATGCTTTTTCCTTCCACTCTAAGTGTTTGTGTTTCCCAATCCTTCAGTTTTTGTCTGTCCCTGAGCCATCTTTAGGTGCATTCAGCAAACTTTAAGCAGGACTCTTTTGGCAAACTCATGATGGCTTATGTGTTTGTCTGTAGGGGGTGGTGGTGCTGTCACTTTGGCAAGGCAACTGCACATATTGCAGCGATTACCACAGCGGAAAAATGTTTTTCTGCAACATACAATTACTACAGATTACAGATTGCCGTCCTTGCATCAGAAGCCCTCGCCAGAAAAGGAGAAACACTGCATTTGTGTGTGGATGTGTGTCGATACACACAAACAGACAGAGACCCAGAGACAAAGAAAGATGAGAAATGATTATAGCTCACACCAAAAACCACAACTGAAAAAAATGGGGGAGTTGACGTATTTATGGGTCTCATTTAGATTTAAAACTTATACTGACTTTCAGGGGTAAATAAAGGAAGAAGAAATGCAATCTGTCCTTCAGTACCATGAAGAAAAGCAGCGTAGGGTACATTCATGAATCCTTTGTCCATCATCAGCAGCATTATGAATACAGTACACTGATGTCCTCATGGCGTACACAATGCTAAATGCCACACGTTACATTAATTTGGTTCCAGGTTACAAATCATGATGAGCATCAGAAACTTTCCTTCAGGTCACACTAAACAATATAGCCAAAAAGTGGTGCCCCGCAGCAAGGCAGGGCCCTATTTACAAACCCACCAGATCAAAACTCAACCCAAAGTGCTCCTATAATAGGCACTGGGGCCTTTTGGTGAGCTTACCATCCAGTTCTACTTTTAGTGGGTTTCCAAAAGAATAAACAGGCCTGCAAACCACATCACAGGCAGATCACTGTCATCGTTGGGTGAGTGTACCCGACGATGATGTGAGGGCGGGGCGAGCGTGACACCGAGGTCTACGGGGAGTTACCCCCACCACCCAACCCCCGGCTGCACAGGGTGTGGAGTGTCTTATTGAACTGTGGCTGAAAGGACAGGGAGAGGGTCTGACCCCATTCAAATCCCGATTACAGTGAACCGATCAGGCTGCCTCATAATCTGTACCACGAATTAACAGTTCCTGAAACTTTGTTGTTGAAAAGAGACATCCGTTTGGTCACACAATTACGGTTTGAATTCAGGAAACAGAGGAGGAAAAAAATCTACTGAAGGAGCGCAAGTATTAAAAAAATAAAACTTCAAAGTACCATGTAAAGTAGAAACAATTTGTAAAGGGATTCAAATTCATTATTGGATTATATATTCAATATCACTAGGTGCAAGTTGCTCTAAGGTAAAATATATGTTAAATATGAAAACACACTATATCAAAAATACATACTATACCATCCATCCATCCATCCATCCATTTTCTGTTCACCCTTGTCCCTCAATGGGGTCGGGAGGTGCTGGTGCCTATCTCCAACAAGCGTTCCGGGTGAGAGGCGGGGTGCACCCTGGACAGGTCACCAGTCTGTCGCAGTGCACAAAATATAAAAATATAAAATTAAATATTTAAGTAAAGGCTACAAATCAAGCACATTTCTTTAAAATAGCATCAAAAGTGTTGAACAATCTCAATTAAGTTATTTAGTTTAACAAAAAACTTTACTTTCTTGTTACATATTTAAACAATATGCATTAAGGTAGTGTAATATCTAAATGAATGCTGACTTTGAATGCTGGTTATTAAAAATCCCTGCCTATTTAGGCCCATTAGACAATGTGAAGCACATAAAAAATTAAAAATGCAGACATTTCCAATCGGATGAAAAAAAAGGGCATTTCGATTTCAAAGTTTTGCGTTTGAATGGAATTTGCATGAACATGCAACTGCTTGTCGACAAATCAGAATATCATACAAAAGTGAATTTCTTTCAGCAATTTAGATCAAAATGTGAACCCATGTGTGATATAGATTAATTCCAAACACAGACATGTATTTGAGGCATTTGTTTCTGCCCAAAATATTATAAAACAGCATGTTCTTTGTGCTGAATGTGTAGCAGTTTTCAACTTTCCATTATTAACATGCTTGGATACAGAGAATTATTTCGGTAAAGTTCTTCTGTGACTTACCCTCCTTGTAGAGGGTGTCAGTGACTGCTGAGCTAATGTTAAGTCAGCAGTCTTCCCAGTATCATCTGGACCATAACATAGAATTTCTGAAACTAAAATCATCATGTAATGGAAACAATGCTTCTTCAAGCAGGACTTTACTGGATCGTTTGAAGTTTGCTTTCAGAATTCATTATTTTTACTAGAAGTGTCATTTTAAAAGCTGCAACACAAGCCCAAATCGTGATAATTTCATCCTCATGTAATAATTTCAGCACATTTTGATTTTCAAGACGTAACGTGTATTTTCTCACTGTAACTAAAGGTCAATTCTACTGGTTAACAAATTGCTTCAAGCTTGTTTAAATTTTCCCCAGCAAACATCTAGTGCTGAATACAGTTGTGACAATGTATTCTGATGTCTGGTAGTACAATAAAACATCAGTATAACATCTGATACATTTTCGTTTCACAGCCCCTTTTTACTCCAAATAAACAATTTCTTTGTTTATTATCTAAATAAAATTTAGGGAACATTTGCATCCTATGTTGTCTAAGTAATAGGTAACTTTTAAGGGCAGATATGAATATATACCAAAGCAGATGAGTTTGTTTAACCTTTAAAGATGCAAAACCTGACCTTTATTAACAATGTTGCAATGTTGGAGAAGATATAGTCATAATGACAGTTTAGTAAAAGTACCCAAGATGTTCTAATCACAGTGGGGGTTTAAAACAAAAGCAGTACAATAATGTTGCCTAAAATGTTGAACCGTCTTATTGTTATGTTTCTCTACTCATTTGACAATTGATACTAACTACAGTTTTGAATTAACTTTTTTTTTTTTGCTAAGACTGTGCAGGAACTTTCAGGCTAAAGTTGTGGTCAAAACAGTAAATGTGGGGTCTTGAATTTACCTCCAGAAATGAAATTAGCCTAAAGAATGATTGAAAACAGCATCTTTATGTAAAATTCATGGCCTACATGAAAAAAATGTTTGATAAATCAGAGTGTAGTTAATGTTTTCTTGTTTGTTTTGCAAGTTAGTCTATTATTTTACAGAATAAATCAGATTCAGCACTACAAATAATTGTTTTCACCTTTAGTAAGTCTGCATATTTGATTTCCTTTACATATTTGAACCAATTTACTTATATGGTTTTAATTCTTATTTAAGTGAAGCCATGAGATCATTTTAAAGAGCAGCTGTTACTTTGATATGACATCACAGATCTTCTTGATTTAAAAATTATAACTTGAAAAATACTTTGCCTAATGTATAAAATTAAGTGTTTAACATAAAAGAATCTTTTTTTTTGACTTCACTTTATGAAAATAAATAGAATTGATAATTAAATGTGGTACTTGAGTAAATATATTTAGACTGCTCTGGAATATTAAGGATGTGTCAGACAGCTACATGCATCACGTGTCTGAAAATCTCTTTAAGAAGCCCGTTTACATTCAGTAGATAGAAATAAAAACCTTTTTGGAGTTTTCCCTTAGCAGCCATTATGACGCTCAGTTGTTTCAGACAAATTTAATAAGCCCTCTGCTCTGCACCTTTTTTCGAAAATGCAAGCAGAATATTAAAGATGTATGAGATGAATGTGCTCATTGTCTCCTCCGGTGACCGCTGCATCTCAGCTCATCACGCTTACATAGTAATTAGGTGCTGGGTTTGGAAATGTCACCGCTCTGTTCATTTTCGCCTGGATAAAATACGCTCTCGGTGCCTTCAAGGATCTGAAATTAGGGGCCTGACACTCTTATTTATGAGTTATTGGATGTACAAAGCAAAGCTCCATGAGAAAAGCTGCAGACGTTTGAGTACACAGATGCATTCCTGCCATCATTAAAACTAACACAGACGACCTCGGTGGACAAAAAAGAAACATACAAATTTGTATGATCGAAATTGCTCAATGTGTTTCCTATTTTCTTGTCTGAACATCAAAATGGACAAAAATGACCGCCAATTGTGATGTGCTGACACGTTGTGTAATCAAAATTTGAGGAAGAATCAGCCATCAGAGCAGCGAAAGACCCAAAACCCAAACAGTCTGTACCCACTCAGTGTTGTTTAAAAGTTTCTCCATATACTTGTGTATATAAACACTCTGACGCTAGAATATGATTTGGCTTTGAGGAGACTGGCACAAATGACTTTTGGTGACTTACATCATGCTTGGGGAGTCTAATCACAGACACTCTTGTCATATCAAGCAGAAAAAAAGTCCACTTCACAGCGAACTGCGTTTCAACAAAAAAGAGAAAAAATAGGAGGGAAGGGTAAACAAGCCCAACGTTCCACAGCCACCACAGAATTCATCATTCATGGAGAAAAAAAAAATACCTCAAGCCCCAAAAGAAGAGCTAATTTAATCCGAGAGGAATAAAACTCCATTTCATAGGAATCGTTCATTCAGAACACTCATATTTCCACTGAAGAGAAACCCCCGGCTGAAACTCGAGCAGACACTTTTCGGAAGGAATGCATTCGGTGGGTTTAGGGCCAAAGCTCGCCCTGTAATTTGTGAATGTACAGAAATGTGTGAGTGCCACAGCTTCTCTAAAGATAGAAATCTTTGTCTTATGTCATCGCCGAACCTCAAAGTATTTCTAATTGCCCCCCTCTCCCTACCTCTAGCCCCCTTTTTTTTCCAAATGAATAACTACCCCTCCAAAAGGCTTATGTGTGCCACGTCTGAACTGAAAATAGCCTGGGAGTTTACACAAGCTAATAGATCAAATTCAGTAAAAAACAAGAAACTTTGAAAGCAGCTTCATGTATCTCAGACTGTCCCCGGCTTCAAAGTGACTTTTAAGTGGCGCTGAAAGCTGTGTGGGTGGCATTTAGAGGCAGATATATATTGCAGACCCCAAAGGCTTTCACTGGTTTCTCTGCTAAGGGTGATCACAGTCATATTAGTCTTTACATTCTGACTCATTACACAAGAAAACTTAAAGTACGTGGGGTTTTCTTCAGCTTTAAAGCAGAATAATGATGGAAAGCGTCAATGCAAGAACTCCGAAATTAGATCTTTAATTCAAATTATTAAAAAGAAAACATTTTTAGATGATTTTTCATCAATTCATCAATTTTCTGATACAGCAAGCTCTGTTTTTTGCTTAGCTGGAAAATTCAAATGGAGAGAATATCTCAATCACAAGTTTTCACATTGTAACCACTTGTTAACAATGATGTGATGCTCTTGTCATTTGCAACTGCAGGCTCCGTTTTCCTCTTTCTTCTTTTAATGGCAAGTAACCTATATGCCCCGGCCTATTTTTGAGGTGGGTCCGGGGGTTTCACATGTCCTCCAGGAGTTCTTGTCTTGATTTCAGGCTCAGCCCACTCGGATCATTAAAAATCGTTCAGGGGCACGGCGGGCTCCGTCCTCAATGCCTGTGTGGCTGAAACCGTAGAAACTGCGTGCTGAAATGCAGAGGTCTAAATGTGACAGGCGCCCGGAGCGCACGTTACGGCTGAGTGGGGTGAAGCTGGAGCATGCGGTCACATATTAATAATGAACTATGGCAGGAGGACGACTAAAATATCAGCAGCATTGTCACAGTCCCAGTTAAGCTGTACTTGAAATAGATGCTGCATGATTGGTGATCTGAATGGACATTGTGCTTTTTTTCTTTCTTTTTTAAAGATTAAGGGTTGCAGATCTGATCCCTGAATGCAGGGAACGCTGCAGAAAGTTTTGCAAGAGGTGGCAAGTCAGCGATCTTTGTGTGGCACCACACTGAATATATCAGAGCATCCATTCTCTCCTCAAAACTCCCCTTGTGGGTACCACTGATTTGAACTGACAATGTCAGCTAACTGAGGGAAATTTCAGTTTTTTATATTTCATAAAAAAATTTTTTTTTCTTAATCTGAATCAGAATCATTTCAGATATTTTGCCATGTTACTCAAAATCATATTTTTATAATCATTTAGCAGTAGAGCCATCAAGAAAGGGTCAGGGGCACCAGGCCCCCATTCATTTGCTTGAAATAATTTAAGATAATGTCATTTTGTACCTGTATACAAAGTATACTTTCATGCACAATGTTTTTATGGTGAAGTATTATTTTACAGCAGTCAACAGGCTCAAATGAGGATCAAAAGAGAAAAGAGCAAAGCTTTAATGTAGTAATATGACCACAATATGGTAAAACTGGGTAATTAAAAACAATCAGTATTGTTTTTAAAGCAGTTTTTATACCAGCAAATAATTTTGTTTGCATATTAAATTTTCTACTGACAGAAGGATCAGATATGTCAGAAATTAAGAGAGGGACAGTACTTTGGACAATAATATATGTTGTCCAACGTATGTATATTGTCTCACATATATTGACACATTTTCAGTAATACAAAATGTGTAGTAAGAGTAATAGGTTGTTTAAAAGAAAATAAAAATATGTAACAAAGTTAGGTTTTCTTTTTTTTGTTTTTTTTTTTTCTTTTTGAAATGAGACCTAAATTTTTTATTTCTGCCACAAAAACCTGAAATTCTTTTCTGACTTTTCTGGTTTTAGTGTCTCACCTCTAAAGGGCCACCATCTGGTCACTCATTAAAAAACAGTCTGGAGGGCACTTCTGTCAGTCAGACAGCTTTTAGGTCATTTTTCCATATAAGCAAGTAGGTTTTAAGAGTTTTTTTTTTTCCTTTAGTTTTTTTTTTTTTTTTTTAATTGCATTACTATATTGCAGCAATAACCAACGTAGAAACAAAAAGGTGTTGAGTTTGTAGCTCTAGCGCAATACTAATTTAATTTAATCAACTAAAATATCTTCTGTATTGTACTTCATTTTCTTTCTGTTTTGACATAAAACCATCCTTTTGATTAATCAATTAAACTTGACTGATTGATTTCTTTATAGTAACACTTAATCTTAAAATTACCTAATTTTTTTTTGTTTAATTTATTTCTCCCACATCTAATCACACTGTACTTCTGAGGGCGATTAAAGAAATTTTGAAGCCATTTTGGCGACTCTTCTCGCCACTTAATTTATTCTCCTGCAAGTAAACAACTTAAAAGCCACCACGCACGCGCAAAACGCGCGTGAGCACGACGACAACGCGGCCCCATAATTACACACCCTCTGATGGAAAGCATAGATGGGCTTAAAAACACGTTCGGATGATTTATTATTATTATTTTTTTTTTTTTTTTAATCTGGGATCAAGATAAGCAAAGACGGATGTTTCTAATCATTAATGGGAGAAAATAAATGAAAATTACAAATAACTAAATAAATAATTTCGCCGTCCAACATTTACCAAATTAATACTGACCATTTAAATCCACAATAACAATCTCTAGAGCTTACACTCAAAGAGTAAAGATGTACTGATTATTTTAGTAGAAATTTCCAACTTCGGCTCCGTTACGGACAACTCATCATATCAAATATTAAGTCGGAAATGTGGTCCCATTCATTTTAACGCACATTATGTATTATTTTAAAAGCTGTGATCATATTTAAAACCTCCTGCAAAAAAACAGACAGAAGTATATAAATCAAAAATGACCTTATGAAGTGATGAAAATGCTTCTTCAGCATGAAAAACATCTTAAAGAGTTGTATTTAACTTTCTGGGTTTAGTCTAAAATATTTCAGATTTCCGACTCTCTCGCAGGCAGATAAAGGCTGCCCTCCTCCTCTCTGTGCCTCAGTAAGTGTGAAATATGTGCCTCAGACTGATCGAGCTGACAGCGATTGAAAAGGCAAACGCGCCAACTAGTGTCAGAAGGACGTATGGCCTCTGAGTTTTGCAGGGTGTGCCGTCATTTCATGCAACTTTTTGAGTTCCTAATAATTTAAGCCTCTGGCGTACACAGACACATGCAATTATAAATGCGTTGCGTGTTTGATGTGGAGGCAATTAAGAGACTATTGCACGCTTGTTTTAATTTTCCATATTTAATTCAAACCAGGTAATTAACGCGATAAGAATCTGCCCAAAACCCTAATTTTGCTTTATGACAGTTTTTATTTACTTGGAGAAGCAATGGAGCCGCCAGACATGGCTGATGGCTTTTCAAGATGAGTTAGTGAAATTACAACCACAGGTCTGTGAGAGTTTTTCTAGATAAACGACAAACAGATCTATAATAATAATAATAATTATTATTATTATTTAAAAAAAAAAAACAAGTCAGTGACCTGGGATGAAATAAATCAACGTGGCCAGAAGATAGTTTAAGATATTTAATTAAATGTTTAGTTTTCCTGTGGCAGCAGTTGCGTTGTATGGACTCGATTTTTAATACATGAGATAAAAGGTTTCAATCTAAACCTGAGATCATTTTAACACCATTAAGTCCATCAAATTTTTTGTGCATCACATTTATCTTATTGCTTTACGTTATCAGCTGTACGTAAAAAAAATAAATAAAAAAGAACTATAATAATTCAGAACTTGTAAGAAAACTATTTACCCATGTAGTCTGCAGCTCACGGAGAAGAGCAGATATGTATCAATAATTGACCCGGTGTAGTATGTGACAACGGGGCAGATCCGGAGAAGAAGCGATGCACTTTGATTGGTGCGCCAAAGCCCAACCCTGCGCCCTCATTGGCTGAACCCAGTCACCAAAAGCTGAAATGAGTTCTGTAAAAGTAATATCGCGGCACTCTGCAGTCTGCTCAGCCACAAGGCTCCTTCTTTGCGCCCCATAAAGGATAACTTTGAAAGGAAATCCAACTGGAGCGACGGGGAACCGTTCCTTTTTTATTTCTGGATCGCGCAGATCCAATCGGGAAAATTACTTTTACGCACGAACAAAGGACTGCTGCAGTTTGATTGCTTTTATTCGAGTTCGGGACATTCAAGTAGATGTATTTTTCTCTCTCTTTTGCTCAGCGGTGATGGTAGTTTTATGGTGATATTTTTAAAGCATTTGGTAGTTGCGACAACCGCTGAGCTGGACTCTAACTTTTACATTTATCGTGGCTGGATTATCGTTTTGTTACAAAAATATTTAAGGGGATTTTTCCTTAGTTCGGTGTTTAAACTGAGAGTTAGAGTGCTCTGTGGTGTTGATGTATTGTTTACACGCGGCTGAAAGTATTCAAGTGTGCGGTAGATCCGAACGCAGATAGAAAAGTCCAACCCTGCGCAGAGTTTGGACAGCGTCAGCTTGTTAGATAGATATATACAACTCTGATGTTCTTCAGGATGACACATTGTGGGTTGCTGATCTAACGCCACAATCAGCAGTTTAGTTTTTATTATTATTATTATTATTTTTTTTATTATTCAATCAGTGGAACTTTTTTTTCGTCCCCTTCGCGTTCGCCTCCATCCTTTGAGACCAGCGGCGTCTGGAGCAGAAAGAGAGACACGAACCCCCCAATAACCTGAGTTTGCCTGTCCTCCAGAGACTTTGACACAACCCCAGTCAGGTGGCGCTGACCCAAGCTGTTGTGATGCATATTCCCGTAGAGCCGCCCACCACAAGACGGTTCACACCGCCCTCCACGTCCTTCCCCTGCAGTAAGATCGGAGACGGCAACGGGCCCATGGCCACCCCGGGGCCCCTGAGGACACGGCCAGACAACAGGAACGTGGTGGACGTCCTGGCGGACCACGCCGGAGAGCTAGTGCGGACCGACAGCCCCAACTTCCTCTGCTCCGTGCTGCCGTCGCACTGGCGGTGCAACAAGACGCTTCCCGTGGCTTTCAAGGCAAGATTGGTGGTTTCTAAATAACTAACTATTTCTCATTTTAATAATGCGCAGAGTTATTTTCCTACTGTAATGACAGAGATGGTCTGATCGGTGCATAGGAATTTAATTGCTGGTGTTTATAAATTTACACTGAACTTTATTCGAGCTAAAAATGAAATTATTAAGGCGCAGTAAAAGATACGTTTGCGACATTCAGCGGCAATACAATTTGGAGCTAGAATTTGAGGTCGGAAATGTGAAAACAAGATGCAGTAAAGCTTTGTTTTTATCCATTTTGCATAATTTTATTCATAGTTTTCTAAAAATATATTATCCAAATGATGAGACATCTGGGAATAAATAGCCGCATAGAGACGCATGGTCACCATGCAAATCAAGACGTTGACATAAACATTTTACTGGATTTCAGCGGTATATTCTTACTGCTGTGTGCTATTAGTGAATTTCTCTCCTGCATGCTACACATTTTATGTATTATTGCATTACTAACATTGAGGGAAAACTGTAAAATAAAACTGGAGTTAATTATAGGGCAACCGGATGTGGTTTTTACGCGAAGTCCTAGAAAGATGTTCTTTTATTATTATTATTATTATTTTGGAGGCCCGCAGTGACCACCTGCTTTTCTTCCCGTGCGCAGGTCGTTGCGCTCGGCGACGTTCCCGACGGGACACTGGTCACTGTCATGGCCGGGAACGATGAGAATTACTCGGCCGAGCTGCGGAACGCCTCCGCGGTGATGAAGAACCAAGTTGCCCGCTTCAACGATCTCCGCTTCGTGGGCAGGAGCGGACGAGGTGAGTCAAAACTATGAAACCCTCTCTCTCGCTTCCTTTCTCTCTCTCTCACACACATACACGCACGCACGCACACACACGCCCGAACACGCGCGCTCTCACAGATGCATCCAGGGCCTTCTTGCAAACAATTAGAGGATGACAATGTTTCTACTCAGGAAACTAATAGATCAGAATCTTATTTCCGTGTTTGTGTACACTCATTCCTACAGCATATAAGAAAATCTTTATCAGCATTTTAATATATATATAAAAAAAAAATGCGTTAGTTTTATGGATGATTCTGGCCCAGATAATTTCACTCTGATGTCCATTCTTATTATCAAATATCACGGCCTGATGCGCGGATGCAACTTGTCTGCATTCCAAATCTAAGAGAGTACAAATAATCATCCATCCTTTCTAGGTGGAAAGATGAGCACACACACATTTTTTTTTTTTTTTACCAGCTGATTCCACCCTTTAAGTCCGGTTTTATCGTCCGTGTTGGGTTTAATTTTTGTGCAGAAAGTCTCACATCAAGGCCCGAGTGCAGGATGTTGCGGTTAAAGTGCAGGCCTGCTGACTGTAAGTTTTGTACCCTATCAAGCAAATCAAAACCTCTCAGTGTTAAGGCATAAACAACCGATTGTCTCCACATAAAACATTATTCAAAAGTTTGAATGTCACTGAGTGGAAGAAGCATTTCTTTAATTATCAACACACTTTTTTATTTACCCCACTCATCAAATATATATATATATATATATATATATATATATATATATATATATAAAACCTGATTCATGTCTAATGGATAGGCTGCAAACAAACCTAAATAATACAAATAAAAGCAGTTATAGGGTACATATTTAATTTATGCAAAAAAAAAAAAGTTTTTGCTGTCGTTTCACACTCTCTTGTTTTTAAGATAAGGAGTTCCCCCCTCCCACACACACACACACCCACGCACACGCACCACAGGCGTCACACACAGCCTTCCTCTTCTTGCACAGACTCTAGTGCAGGGGCGCATCCAGAAAAATGTGAATGTGAGAAAGAGGGTCGCGTATAATCTCTGGATGGCACAAATACCTCGGAATCCATATTCTAATATTATTATACTGTGGTATTCAAAACAGATTACTACCCAAGACAGAAAACACTGTTAAGTAAATAAATAAAAAGTCTTGCAAGTAACCCTAGTTCTCCTTCTCTCTTACATTTCTAAAAATATATAGAAATTCTTTGACATGCATATAAGACTGACTGGTCAGAGTGGGAGGTAGCAGTTTCATGGAGGTGGTCCTCCCCCCTCCCCGGGCCCTCCTTTTATTCTGCTACTGCTTTGATTCAAATGCTGACAAGATTTAGCCAATAATATTCTATTGCTGTAAGCTCTTTGGGAGGAATCTGGAAGGCATTCCAACAGTAATCAAAATCATGTTTATGGCAAAACTGTCATCAATATGGTTCTTTTTTCATTTTAGCAGGGAGAACTGATTTGAAGGTCTCAAGGAAAATATTAAATGACTTATTAATCCAATTTAATCAGGTTTCTAAAATCTAATCAGCTCAAACCGACCCCCCCCCCACGCCCCCAAAAAAATCATAAACACAGATTCAAATTAAATTGTTTGATTTGATTTTCAAAATGAGGTATAGTCGGGTTTAGTGTCTAATTCTAACCGAGTGATCCATCATCATGAATGTAATGTGATTTTGCTGCAGGAAAGAGCTTCACCCTGACCATCACAGTGTTCACCGGACCGCCGCAGGTGGCCACCTATCACCGTGCCATCAAAGTCACTGTGGACGGACCCCGGGAACCACGCAGTAAGTCCACGCACGCAGACATCATCACACACACATCACAAATCTGGCATGCATTGCGGTGAGATGCGGCTGCTGCACAGCCACCCCATCAGAGCATGTGTGGGTGTCAGTATCTGTTCACCGTAAGAGAAATGCATGACTCATGTGCAGTTAGAAAAAAAAAAAGAAAAACACAGAACAAGGCTGATACGTGTCCATGCGTAGGTGTGTAGCTACTCACAAGTGCAGAAATCCAGTTTTTCACCAGAGTTGGTTTTGGGGTTAAGATAAAATTAAGGTTTTGGTTAAAAGGTGTGGTTAGGAATGGAGTCTCTGGAGGATGACGGTAGAGCAGCTTATTGTTCTCAGTAGAATAGCAATGCAGGTGTGTGCGTGTGTGAGTGTGTGTGAGGATCACCGGAAAGGTCCAGTCAGAGGAAACTGCAGCACATTAAGGCGAAAACCAAAGACCACTAAGAGGAGCTGAGCGTGACTCCAAGCCACAGGTGGCTCCGCTCCTCCTCACCTTCCTCTCAGCGCTGGTCAGAGGGGTCCTACCTGCCTGACCACATAAGTGGCTCGTTGATTTAACACAGGGCAGGCCAGGGGCACTTCCCACGGCGTTCTGAAGCTGTTGGCGCCCTCGCTTACCCATACGCAGCTGCGTTTCACATGTGGGGTAAAAGCAGCCAATACGAAGGGGATGGAGGAGCTTAATGTTAATCAGATGCATTCATCGCTTCAGGGGAGAACTGTACGTGCATAAATGTGCTGTACGGCTCAAAGTTAGACAAGATGAGCGTCTTTTTATGATGGCATCTATGAAGGGAGCGTGTTTAATGTGGCGCTAAAGGTTTCTCCGAACAAATGGATTGCTGTGGTTTGTGTGGAGGTGGATACTGGGACAGGGTGGATTTAACCCAGTCAAAACAGAGCGCAGCAGTGTCACATGAGAGGGGATATGAGCGGCACCTCCCTTATCCCCCCTTGCCATGCTGGATGCTATTTGCAGAGGTATAATACAGAACACTGACTGCATAATAGACACTTTGTCTGTGCATGGTTTCAATTTCTGCTGTAGAACAGAAAGAAAGAAGTTCTCTAAAGACGCGTGTGTCTGTGCATAAATACGTTCTGATGTGCAGTCCCTGGTTTGAAATAACTGCGCGCATTAAAGTTGTCTCCCGTCTGTCTGTCGACACGTTTCAGCTCCGGCTCCGAGCTACTTTTACTCTGGCGCTCAGTGCTATAAAGTGACACTGTTTAATATAGGCCAGGAGGAATTTAAGGCTCCATTAAAAAACGCTTTTACACTGAGTTGAATTCACAGAAGGAGCAAAAATAAACTTCTGCTGAAGCCGATTTAAATGAATATCATTTTCATATTTACAACACAGAATCTCTTGAGCTGAACCACCTGATAACGGAGGAAACATTAAAACCTCAATGGAAACAACACACATCTAATCATCCCTGCATCATCATAAAAGCAATTTAAACAGCTGACAAAACAAGAAAATATAGCATATTAATAATGTTCATTATGTTGGGCTGAATGAGCTTTCAGATCCGGGGCTGAGATGACATTTCGGCCCACTTTACTGCATTTGAGACTTTGTAGCCTTGAAATAGAAATTGCACGAGATGATATAAAGGAGCTCTCATATTTTAAACAAGGAACACATTCTCAGAGTCATGTTGCAGCAGAATCGAAGAACAGGAACACTCACTGCCTTTCAGACGTTATTAGGACCATAAAAATAATCAGATTCCTCTTTAACCACAAGGAACCGTCTTACATCGCTACTATTGAACAAAGCAGACAGGCACCATAAAACTACCAGGATTTTTTTTTTATTATTAATTGCATCCTTTTGGGGACAGCTTTGTACTCCCAAACAGCTTTGATCTGCTTTTGGTTTATGTTGCCACACAAAGTGCCGTACAGAAAGGCTGAAGCTTCTGCTCAGGCAGCAGGGCCGTCGTGCTCAGGGCTTCGAAAGGCTGTTTGTGCAGGCAGGGCCCCTCTGCATTTGCATGGTAACCAGCCAAGCCGCAGCAGCAGAGCGAGCACCGAGGGGGAGGACGTTTTAATTAATGTTTGCTGATCCAGTCGGGAGAACCTGATGGACAAGACTGCAACGGTGGCTTGCCTGGGGCCATGAAACAAAGAATGACATGCCTTCTGAAAACACCTGAGCAGTAGGTTAGACACACATACCGTCTAGGCACAGTTGTGTATACTAAAGTAGCTCCACATGCCCAGACACACACAGATAAAAAACACACCGAGACAAGTTCTGCCCCTGAACAGAAAGTATGCTCCGCTAAGTATTTTTGTCATCTTTGCTGCTGATTTCCTCATCATGCATCCGGCATTCGTCATTATAACAGCACCCCCCACCACACACACGCGTGTGCGCACGCATGCACTTCTTTAGTTTTGTCACACACTATTATCATTCTTTGGCTGTGCTTAAACTGGAAACAGTGCTTACAACTGTGAATGACAACAGCAAGGAGTATCATTTAGCAAATGAACATGGGAGAAAAAAAATATATTTTCAAAAAGAATTTCTGTGTAAAGCAGATTCCAGGAGCTATATTGACTTCTGAAGTTTTTCTCACATTGCTTCAACGTGACATCATCATTCACCTATGTACCGACAGGGGAAGAGTTGTTTACAGCTCTGCATCTACTGAGCTTAAGATATTTTGAACTTGTGAAATGATATTTAGAAATTGTATTCACAGCTTCTCTAGAGGGGTTGAGGATCTAATTTCAGAGGTAAAAAAAAATGAAACATGAGGATTTATAAGGTTCTGTACCCTGGTTTTCTGTCAGTGGCTTTTACTGTTTGCTCTTCAGACTTTGGCAAAACAGCTGTTAAATACAGATGTCTGTTTTCATGTAAGAAACATAAAAAAACTCATTCATTTCAGTAAGTGATTTTGAGAGCATCTTGAAACATGTAGCAAAGGGGGATTGTCGTGCCTGAAAAGTTGTCACTCCATTTTCACTCTTTGATATGAATTCTACTTCTCTGAATTTTATTTTGATCAGTAGTATTATTTTTAGCTTCCCTAAAAAGTTGCCTTTTGAAAAAGTTTTCAGATCTCAATGGGATGGCAGATAAATTAAAATCATAGATAATTTAATATGTCAAAACAGATCGAGTAGTTGATTCAGATTATAACATCAATTTTCTTTTGAGTAAAACTAGTATTTCCTTTACCTACTTGCTGTAATTGGCAATAAAAAATTGTTACCGATTGTATCTCGTTTTTATAAATAGCTTCCAACCCTTTTTATTTTCAGCTACATGTGAAAGAAACAAAAAAATAAACAGAGTATTTACAGTCATATTTGAAAACTGACATTTTCCTATTAGTAGTGGCTGTTTCAATTCAGTGAGGTTGAAGTGGCAGCTTGTTTCATAGAAATGATATCTCTGTAAGTGAGCTCAACACCTGCTTGCATCAAGATGAAGGCGAAACACGTCGTAACCCCAAAGGGACCCCCCGCCTCCAAAAAGCACACGAGTACCACCATGTTCTCTTGCTCCTATTTGCTCGCTTGGGTGTGTTCGCTCAGCTCCTACAGGAGAATGATGGGTGTGGGGGGAGGACTCAGTGTGGTGGCGGGGGGGTGAGCATGTTCGAGTTGGCGGGTTGAGTCTATTTGCATTTGGCACACAGACTGTACAAAGTATGCAAATAGCCAAACAATGACATTTGCTGTGTTATTTTTCCTGTGATATTGCAGTCTCTCTGCAAAGTAAACAAAAAGACAGCATGCATGTTGATGCATTTGCGTGTGCTCAGGCTCATGCACCTGCCAGGTGCATCTCTTTAAAAAAAAAAAAAAAAAGAAGAAGAAAAAAGGTAATCACCACCCCCTCTTAATATACAGCGCCACGCCCATGCTCCACAAATCACATGAAAGGGCTCACCCTCGGTCCCAATTGCTCTCAAAGGCAACTTTGATGTTTGAAAATGGAGATGAGAGTCTTTGAAAGAAAGGCCTACAGGTGTATCAGTGCCAGGGGAGGGGTGGGGGAAACAGCAGCGTGCGAGACTCTGGGTGCTTTTCTCAACATCTATAATCTACAGGCACCAAAGCCAGAAGTCCTAATAATCAAATCCATCACAATCTAATTTTACATTCAGTCATTAAGACACGTCTGAATAAGTGCCATTTCAAACAGATGACAATAGAAGAGCAGCAGTTTTATTGTACTCTTAAAGTTAAATGGTAAAAATTAACCTCTGCTCCATTTACAGTGACTAGAGGCTGTGGCATGTTTCCTCCTCTTCGGTCACTGCCGACAAATCATGCACAGTCTTAGTGATTAGATGTAGAGCAAATATTGGCCATATGATAAATCCGCTGGAATGCAGTGCTGTGTTTTTTTTATACTTCAGGCTAAAACATTCACCACATTCTGAGGTTTTGAGGCTTGTGATGGGGCACAGATGAGCGTCTCCCTCCAGCAGTAATGCAGGATGTCAAGCCGCTGTTTATTTTTCTCCTATACTACAGATATAAAGGCAGACATGAGAGCATGTGTGCTGTGATTAGAACCATACCAATAAATTGCCCAGAGATCGGAATCTAACCATTTCTCCTTAATCGAATCCGACTGAAGATCAGCAGTGCAAATTCTGAAAAAAAAAAAAAAATCTGATTTTTTTAATTTAATTAAAATCAGCCAAACATTAGGGAATATTTTTGTAAATTCCTTTTATTTTATGTTACGTTTGAGTCTACAATCTCTACAAAAAATAAATAACTAAATAAAAATCTGGCACATTTTTTGATTTGACATAATTCTCAGAATAATTTTATTTTTTTAAAGCAGAGTCGGCCAAAACTGGTCCGGAAATTGACGTCGATTTGATTAGTGCATCAGTAATTCTGATGAATTTATTTATAGATTATTAAATTAGACAGAAATATGGAAGGTTGTTAACTTCTCTTGCCACCTTAACCACATCTAGAAGCTTTGAGGCCAACTCACCGTGTGACAGATTTTTACTCGTAGCTATTTTTGTTAATCCTCCTGTGGTTCTTACGACACAAAAAAATTAAAATAAGACGAACCATTGTGTCTTTTGGTGTCTTGTCGCTGCAGAAACAGGACAAAAAGAAGAACATTGTTTGATGTTTCAAAAAAGAAACAGCTAAATGCCACCTCCTCGGGCCAGCTGATGACTTTCAAAGACGCACGCAAAACAGCTTCAGGCTGCTTAAAATTTCCACATTATTTCTGCTGACGCCACACAGAAGATTAGCACTTATTAGAAATGGCCAAATAATTTACAGAGGACGCAGACAGTGCTTTTTTTTTTCTTCTTTTTTTTTGCTCCGATGATGCAAGCAGGCGTTTTCTGAGAATCAGATGAGAACCCTGGCTCTCCTCTATACTCACCAGCCAAGCGTCTTTCCTGTTTACTCACCTACCAGGGGAAGTAAAATTCCCACTCTGTGTGCACTCATTCTTCCTTATTTACACTGACCCTTACCGGAGGGGGCCATTACGACCTTTCAGCTGTAATTCAGTTAAAGTTCTGATCTGTATTTAGAAAAATAAATAGTCAATTTTTCTAGACTGCTGCATTCTGACAATAAATGGTTTTCTGCACTGGGACGGCACTGCGGAGGCGGCTCGAGGGAATGAAGCACCTGTTGGTTGCAGGGAAAGACGAAGCATACCACCACCCTGCGGTTTGGATATTTATTTCTTTAAACCTCAACAGTTAGGAACAGCAAGCAAATAATAGGTACAGCGAGGCTCCAAAAGCGGAGAGGGATGCAGTCCTCATGGCAAGCACAGAGCGAAGCCTTGACGGGAATAAAAAAAAAGTGAGGTCAGTTTTGTAAGCTCACACCTGCAACTGTGGCCCTCAAACAGCCAGGTGAATTCATAGAAAGCGCTGAAGGTGAAGTGAGCGCAATGGAAAATGAATACATTTACATCTCTCACATGTCCTCTGACTCACCTGGAATTTCAATTGTCATTTCAGTGGAACTTTGTGTGAGCTGTGTGTTTGTTTACGGCCAATGCACTAGTCGTTGCACTTCATTGTGCGTGATGGGGTGTGCATGGAGGTGTGAACACGAAGCTGTTTGACACATTTGCTGGCGTTGCATTGATGTATGTGACAGCAAGCAGCTTGCTTCCCTTTCTCACAGCTCTGCAAGAGCCCCCACCTTTGCCTCAGCACCTTGCTGCTTAGAGCAACCTGAAAACACGCAAACACCAATACACACACACACACACGCAAGCACTCACTCACAACAAGCTCATTCACCATTAGAGCTAAAATAACAAACTAGCAGCAGTTTATTGCTTTAATTTGAGCTGTCAGAGGAGCCAAATAGGCCTTCTGTGTTCGACAAGGCCAAAACAGCAGCAGCAGTGGGAAATCAGCAACGTCTGCAGGCAAGGAGCCAAGAGGGCTGAAAAACAGCCCCATTTCTATCACCCCCCAACACGCTTGCGTTCCAGTAGAAGACAGTCAAACACACACACACACGCACACACACGTAAAGAACAAAGCAGCTGCACAAAGGAGGAATGATTGCTCTCATCTTGCTACGGGCTTTGCTGTATTGTTATAGAATCCGGGTGCATTGGCTCCTATTCTGGCACCCCTGCACCCTGTCCAGCCTGCCCAAACGTGTCTTTTTTTTTTTTTTTTTTATAGGCCCGTCGCTGCTTCTGTCCCACACACACTGACACACAAAGCACTTTATCCCCCCTTATCAGAAAAGGAAGGCTGTGCTCTCTGCTCAAACAGTCTCATGTAGCAACTTCCGCTGTGAGCGACTTGTTTTCAGGCCTGCGAGGGGGATTTTTCACACTGCTTATGTCCCCAGAGATTGTGATGCATCTGCCTGAGGGAGCAGATCTGAGCTGTGGTCGTACAGGATGAGCTACAGATAATTTCAGAAAGACCAAACCGCGTTTCCATTAAACCCCTATTTGCAACCGAGTCCAGAGATTTTCTACTCCCGTTTGTGAGAAAGAAAAAATTGCTTCCCACATTTTATCTGTGATAATAACACAGCAATGCCGTTTCATGCATTCATATTGAAAGCGTTAGAGGAGTTATGTAAATAATTTTAAAGCAGGGAGATGTCTGTATGTGGCTAGCATTGACTCAATTTGGCCTAGACGAGACAGCCACAATCACCAACCAAGGGTAAAACCCACATCCCTCAGGGTCTGCCTCAAAACAAGAACTTTGATTTGCCCCACTGTAAATACTCGGTGGTGTGATTGGTGGCCTTGGCAAGTGGAGTGCCAAACATGCCGCCGCCACAGAGATGCTTTGTTAGCAAGGTGCTTGGAATAGAGGTAAAAAGGGAAGTGGAAGAAAAAAGAGTGGCGGAAAGCAGCGGGGTGGGAGCTAGAGCTCAAGGGGGGGGGGGTTCAGGTCCGCTAGAGAGGAGGAAGAGGAAGACAGGTGTGCACTGCTTTGCTCAACAGATGTTGAAACGTCCTCAGCGTCTGTTGAGGGCAAACGGAAGTTTGCAGACAGGCAAGTAGGCCCCAGCGCTGCATGTGTTCAACTGTCGCTCCACATCGAGCTGACGGCTTTCAGAAGCAAGATAAGGATGCAGCTCGCGTTTTTTTGCTCAAGCTTTTAGCACAAATAACACATCCAAGCTTATATGACCTGCAAGGGGGGATAAATGCTATTTTTCTGTGTTTTTTTTCTCAAATATAAGTGCATTTTTCAACATTTATAACCTTTTTGCATGTAACCCTATGGCAACCATGCAAGACAATGCAGGCCAGGCACAGTTTTCACTATGTTTGATGCATGCATCAAGTCCATTTATACAGTTGATGAAAATATTTACACAACAAATAAATTCTGTGAAGGTTTGGTTTCGAGCCAAAGCCCTTTGCTGCAGTTAGTGTGGAGAGGTCATGTTGTAGTGTGTGTCTTCAAGGGAAGGAGTGAGTTTTCATTGTTTATTTTAATGGAGACGCCGAAGGAGAAGTTGAAAAAAGGGATGAATGAAGAGAGGAAACACATCGGGCTGGGCGATCATTTAGATGTGGCATCACGTTCAAGCCCTGGCCGTCACCTCACAGAGCAAACGGTCTCTGTGTTGAGCTGATATGGGCTTTGTGGAGGAAGGCCAGGGTGGATTTTACCGTTCATGTGGTCTGGCCTGCTCCCCCACTCAAGAGTACGGTAAAAAGTAAAGCAACTTTACCATACTTTCACTTTACTTGCCTCCACGTGCTTCAAAGACCTGGAGTAAAAGTGCAAAACAACTTGTCACGCTAGTCTGCAGCAATTATGAGAAACTATCAGGAAATAAAAAAAAGAAAACAAAACAATTCACACACAAAACAAAGCAGGGCAGGGAAAGGCGCACCCAGTTCTTCAAAGCAAAGCCACCGCCTCTCAGTGCATCCTTAATACCAGACATTTTATATCAAGCATTTTATTTATTCTTCATAGACTTCCATAATGCTTTCAGTTGATGCGACCACTACCCTGAGAGGAGGCTAGTAAATCTACAACCTCCAGCATCCATTTTCGACACTGGATGCATATTGAGCTGCTGTTTAGGCCTCGTATGTGCATTGGCTCCCATCTCCCAGGTCTATCTTGTGGTTATGATATCATAGATAGAAAAAAAGAACTAGGACATTCTCTACTAAGTGCACCCTGACACATTAAATATTCATCTGACCACAAAAACTCCCCCCTCTCTGAAATGGGGCTGGTGCGGAGCCCCCCTCTGGCCCTCGGCCCCACAGTCCAAGTCAAATGCAGGTGGTCAAACCCGACGAGCTGCGCATGATCACAGAACCAACCAGGCTAGAAGCTGAACGCCTCAACGTGTTTTACTTTCTTTAGTTTTTCTTTTGCATCAGAATACAGCATTTTTATTAACTCCACAGTTTGCTTCCAACGCTTCAATTGTTCCTATTGGTTGTTCACCTTTTTTGAGAGACTTTTGCCTTCCACTGAACTTACAAATGAAATGCTAAGATACAGCATTCTGAACAGCCAGATTCTTTACAAATGACCTTTGGTGGTTTTTCATCCATATGATGGTTGTGCTTTATAGCCTGCTGGAAAACTGTTAATCTTCTCCATGATTGTGTAGATGATAATGTTTCTGTAATGCAGACTGTAGTTTGTGCATCTTTGTGTGCCATAGATTTTCCTTCCACTTAACATTTCCATAATGCATTGAAGAAGCTCTTCATTAAGAACCAGCTTCTAGAATACCAAGTTTTCTTTAGTTGGAAGTCATATTAAAAAAAAAAAAAAAACCTCCGTAAGTAATGATTCTATATGGGTTTCACTTTTACAGCTGATAAACAACAATAGACCTTTAGATGATATTCTAACTGTTTCAGATGCACTTATAGCTGGTGTGCAAGAGACAAAGAGTTTGCATGTTGCTATTTTCTAAGAGCACAGATGCACCCTGGACTGGTCACCAGTTGACCAAAGGGCAAAACAGAAGCAGCCACATGTACATGGTCACACCTAAGAGGAATTTAAAGTGGGTGATTACGTACAGTACATGTTTTTGGATGGAGGGAGGAAGCAGAAGTACCTTAATAGCGCCCATACATGCACACAGAGAACATGTAAACTGATCAGAGAAATTCCCCAGCCAAGAGTCTAACACTGAATCTTGTTGGACAACCGCCGTTCCACAATTGCTTTCCCCATTACAACTAGTGGAAAGAAAAATAAATACTCTTGTTAAAAAACTATTCACAAAAAAATCTCTTAATAAAATGCTAATTTTATCCAAGCAAAGAAAGAAAAGAGGATAGAAAACAGAGGGAAGGAGGGTTTTTAGCTGCCTATCAGTTGATTAGTGGTGTTAACAGTAACTGTGGGTCCCGGGTTAATGGGCTCCAGGCCTTGTTCTAATGATGCATCTAAAACTCCCACTCCTAAAAAAAAACACACACACACACACAAATCACCCTCTGCATCACACTAAACCCCCCCTGCTGGAAGTTGTGAACACTGTCGCCACATGCAGCATATGAGTTTGTGTGTGTGTGTGTGTGTCCCTGCCAGCTGGAACCAGGCCACGGGATCTGCAGCTTGAGTGTGTGCGTGTGCGTTTGTGGGCAGCTGAATGATTACTTTCATCTCTAAAGAGCCAATTCATCTCAGACCACCACTGGAAACAGAAAAACTGACCAATTATATATTTTTTTCCCCTCTGAGGCATCTGCTTTTTCTTTCCAGCCAGAGAGCATTG
This sequence comes from Girardinus metallicus, assembly GCA_903067095.1. Lineage (NCBI taxonomy): Eukaryota > Metazoa > Chordata > Actinopteri > Cyprinodontiformes > Poeciliidae > Girardinus > Girardinus metallicus. Next base: position 130,226 of record CAEGAE010085048.1, read on the forward strand.
GGATGTATCATTTCCCTGACCTCAGCCGTTTGAGGTGGTGTAAATCTCTTAATAACTACGCAAGGACACATATAGGGGCTATATTTGGAGGGCTGCTATCCCTAGGCTGGCAGTACTCTGGTCTGGAGTCGACAGTGGTCTCTGTGTGTCAGACAGAAAACGCCAACCTCCATTCCTTCCACTGCAGTATAAAGAGAAGACAGACCGACTGCAAAGCATTTGAATAAAGAGATATCCCAGAGAGCACAAAGAGGGGGTGGTGTTCCTGAGTAACGGCAAAGACCAAAGAGATACAGCGGCTGAGTTGGTGTCATAATGTTCAGGAAATCAAGCTGCTTTACAGCAGCAGCAGAACAGCAGTTTCTGCTCCAGCAGATTAGTCATAACTGAATTTTTCTCAAACTCGTTAAGCTCAAGGTTACTGCTGATCAGAACGTGTGAAAAAAACAAAATTCCTGGAGTTGTCGCAGCTAGATTCTTGCTCATTGTGAATCATTTAATTTTCTCCATGGAGCCAGATACTCTAGTACTCTGGACTTGAACACCTTTTTTATTGTCATTTTTGTTTTTCTTGTGGTCATGATGTGCTTGTGGTTAGTTTTACTTGTGTTTCATTTTTAATTAAGCGTGTAGCTAAGGTACTCACTTCTGACCTATGAATCATTCGAGCATTAAACATTGGCGTTGGTATTAGTTCTTGTGATATTAAGATAACTCGACATTTCCCGTCAAAGTCAAGTTTGTCTCATAAAGCAACACCTAATTGCTGTTGGCTGGTGAAATAATGGCGCTTTCTGGAAACACAGTGAGGAAGCTGAAAGTGTAATTCCAAACCTTATTAGACTTTAGGAGTGAAAGATAAAAAACAATTACTTGCTCTTTACAGTTTGTGTCTCCATAAATCAGGGTTGCCTTTAGCACAGAACAATCTTTCTTTGAGAATATTTTCATTTAGCTTTTAACTACATAAATTCAACTAAATATATTGTTATTGTGCTGTGATGCTAATAGCACTGTGTCAGTTACCAAAGCCCATTATTTTCCAACTTGCAGCTTCAACTTCTGAGACAAAAATAACATCCCATAATTGCAAGCAATTAATGAGTCTCAGTTATAAAGGTGCACGTTTCAAGCATATCTATATTTGAGACTTTTATTTTGAAATGGTAAAGGAAGAAGCTCTGTAATTTTTCTGTGGTGCTAATAAAGGTGGCTAATATATACCTTTCACTGGATTGACAACACGAGCATTGAAGAAGAATCCAGCACTTTAAATTGTAGGTCTGGCTGTATTTAAACTATATCCAGTTCATAATACTACATAAGTAAAATGTACAGGCCTGTGCTGGATAATTATTCACTGAACATAGTTTCTTTTAAAAAAAGTTTGAGCTTTATAAAATTATATTTATTAGAGCACATATAACAAGCACTGACTTTTGTCTTCAGGACAAACTTCGAATTAGACAAGCATGAAAACTTAAATATTTAAGCCTGAACAGGGATATTCTTGATTACAGATTTTATAAAAACAGATACAATTTGCTAAAACAAATTATAGTGATTTGTGGTTTTTCAAAAAAATATAACTAAGGTCTTGTTCTCAGAACTCTGTGTCATGCATCATCTCATGAGATGGATGTATCGTTATGCCCCGATTAAAAATCTCTTAAACTTAAGTAAAATGCTGGTTTCTTGTTGACAGACTGGAGACAAACTAACAAAGAGCTCATTTTTAATTTTATCTTCAGGCAGTTTGATTTCAAATTACTTATCACAAAACACAACTTGTTCCCATTTTTTCAGTAATATCTATTAAAATACTGAAAAAGTGTGACAGACATAAACTGGTATTTTTACACCAGCTTTCTTTGATTCCCAAAGAAATCTTTGAAGTTAACACAACCTATGTCTATATAAAAAAAAAAATCTATTGCTCACAAACGCACCTTGAGAATATCATTTGAGGCCGATCACTGCACTAAATGCTGTTAATTTAGGCACATGAATAGTAAATAAGAAAAAGCATAAGTCAATTGGAAAAAGATTGGAATTGTGATTGATCAAAATGTATTTTTTTTGTCCTATTCATTAGATGCATACAAAAACTAACTTACACCATTTTCAGATTAAACAGAGCATGCACTCTTGAGTTTATTAAAAATCAATGAAAAGTTACAGAGACATTTTCTTTGATGCACATATGATTATATATGTGAAGCTATAGATATATATTTGTATATATAAAGCTTGACATTTCCATATAATTTTCAAGATGAAGATTGAAAGGAGGTAGAGGGTCCAAACAAATGGACAGAGCGGTAAACGGGAGGAAACTTTACCCATGGGTCAGCCTCGGAGGGAAGATATATTGCCCATGGGTCAGTGGAGAGAAAGGACGGGCAAAATCCATATTGGTCCGTCTGCCTTGCCCTCTTTATATTGTGATAAAATATTCAAATCCAGCCATTACTTCACATTAGGCTACTCTGTAGAGATGCCAGGGAGAAAACCACAGAATGTATACATGCTGGTTGACACACGGTTTTGGTGCATTGATAGTTACATTAAAATCTCTTCCCCCCATTAGAGGCATCCGGACTCACGTCTGGCATTTAAGGTGTGTTCACATGTAAAGCATGTGCATGTGCAAATACACATGCGTCTGTCCACGTAAAAGGCACAATCAGAGTAAATTTTTTCTCTTACCATTTCCCCGAAGGGGACCGCAGAGTGATAAGGGCACTAAGTGTGTTGGTTAGTTTTCTAGGTGCAGCAGAAATGCGTCACTTCTCCTTCCCCGACTTCACCTCCTGAACACAGACACATGTGTGCACATAAACATCTCTTTCTGTGTTTTTTTCTTTGCTACGTTGAAGACTGATGACTATAAGGTATCATAACCTTGTTTGGGTGTTTCCTTCTGACTAAGTGCTGTGTCAGTCAGACCTGAATTTGTATTGGTGCGGGGGTGTGTGTGTGTGTGAGAGAGAGAGCAAGATAGGGGGATGTTATTAGGGGCAGATGTAGTCACATTGTGCTGTTTTTCAAATGAGGTAGTACAGATAAAGATCATTTAACCTCATCACTTTTCAGAGACTCCTAATGCAATAATTCACACTTTATTAGACATCAGTTTCAGGGAAAACAACATTCCTGCAGCAATTATTTTCAACCACTTACACCATCGTTATCTGTGGGTGACGTGGCAGCAGGTGCAGCTTGGGCAACATTTAGTGTCTAGCCAGTGTATTTCAAGGTCTGCTGACATTCTAATAATATTTTTGTGTTTGGCAGCTAAAAACATGGCAACAGTAGCTTCCTCTGTACATATGTTTACCTTGGATTAATCTAAAAGTAGAATGAGGGGTCCTGTTTCAATTTCTTAGTTCTCTCAAATTCAGAATATAATTGTTACATAAAGATTAATCCCAAAGATTCAGATGAAAAAAGTGAAACTCATTACATAGATTCATTTCACACATTTAAAATAGACAGATTTCAAGCACCGGATATGGCATAAAGCTAATGAAAACAATAATCAGCTTCTAAGAAAATTACAATATTACAGAACAATTTAAAACATATTTTTAATACAGGACTCTTCTGGCCTACACAAACATGGGTAAGACCGCTGACTTTGGCAGTTGCCATAAGAAGCTGGCTTTATAAAGCGCCATATTCAAGGATATTATTGGAAAGTTGTGTAGAAGGAAAAAGTGTCATAAAACAAGGTGCACAAGTTACAAAAGTAATCGCAGCCTCGCAGAGATTGTAAACCAAACTCTATTTAAGAAGTTGGGAGAGATTTACAAGGCAACTACAGCTGAAGTTTGTGCTCCAAGACATGTCTGGAACCGGAACCAAAACTATTACAATCCTTAACATCTTCTAAACCACCGTACCTTGGCAGGGGGGAATAGGACCTGCACTGCTGCCCAGAGGACCAAATTACAATTCAGCAGTTTCATTTAGAAATTCAGATCCTATTGTCTGAAGGAACAACAGAGAGGCTCAAAGTTAATCAGATTTATTCAGAAGTTTCAGTCAGTGATGATTTGATCAGCCATGTTATTTACTAGTTATGGCTCACTGGGTTTGTTCAAGTTCAAAATTAACAGCGCTGTCTTCCAGGAAGTTTTAAATACCCACTTTTTCTTCCATTCTACTTTCCACTGAAATGCTTGGACACAGTGACCTAAACATCCAGCTTTTTACCCTCATTGTGAAAGGTCACAGTGACAGTCTTCTGGACAACTTGATATAATAAATACAAGTTTTACTTTTGGAACCAAATTACTGAAATAAATCCGCTTCTCAGTGATATTCTAACTTAGTAATCTGCTCTTGTACATAAGAAAAAGATCAACGCTGGCTTCAGGATGTTTAAAACTTTCCCTCAGTCACTGTGAAGGAAATACAAAATGCATGTTCCTCCATCTTGCAGGACACCGAGTGAAGATGGAAGACACCACAAAGATGCAGTTTTCCGACCGGCTGTCAGAAATTGAGCGCTACCAGCGGACTATGCGGATAGGCCCGGTGAACAACAATCCACGCCCCATCCACCAGACACACCTCAGTACCACACAAGGTGAGGACTTCAAACAATTGCAGGCGGCTTCCTCAAAATAAAAACCGCAACAACGAAAAGTCACCTCACTTTGAGGGAAATTGGTTTAAAGTAATCTGAACCACAAATCTGTGTACACATATAGTTCTGTTGAGGGCTTAAAGTCAAGGGGGGGGATTTTTAAGTTCTGGGTTGGCAGAGGGTGTGTGTGCGGGGGTGTGTGTGTGTGTGTGTGTTTGTGGAGGGGCTTGCAGGGAGCTTCACTTCTGTCCTGGGATAACTAGTGTTGAAGAGAACCAACTGCCAGGTGACACAGCCGGTCCTGCCATCGGATTTGGCTGAACCTCACATTACAGCCTCAGGAATGTAACAGCCGTCCGCTACCTTGGCACTCGCGTCACTCTGACTGGCCAAGTGTGTGGGGGTGGGAGGAAGGCTGTGACTTAGGCTGAGGTGGTGCGATCTTTTTATTATATGTGTGTGCGCGCGTTTTGAGAACAGCTGCCTGGATGACGACTGGGCTGAGGATGACTCTTCATTCCTCATCATGTGTCAGAGGCTCTTCAGCGGGATATCAGGGAGAACGAGGGATGAAGGCATTCACTCCCCTCCCGCCCACTGCTCTGTTCTCATGCAGGCTAATGATTCTCATTACCTTAGAGTGAGTGTGTTGCTGTGGACAGGAGGGCTTGTTTGGGAGCTGTATGTGGGTGCAGCCCTATCTCAGAACATCACAGCCATACAGTGTTTGGCCTTGTGCTTAGGCTTAGGCAGCGCTGAGTCACCAGTTTAGGCCTAATCTAACAGCTGACTGCTGGGAACACTGGGTCTTTTACTCATGCTCCCCCATGTCCTTACTTTCTGTTGATGCTAATGTTGTTCCCGCCACATCCTGTACCGGCACGAAAAACACATCAGCCATTTTAGAAACAGCAGCTACCGGTAAACTTCGAAAATAGTTTGCTCTTTTTATTTTTTTTTTTTATTTTTTATTTTTTAAGTACAGTGCACAATGCCGCCACTATGATGTTAATTTTCTGTTTTGGCAGAAGCTCTGCGGGTTGTCTGCCAGCAGAAAGCCCCCTGCGGCTAAGCTTAAACCAGGAGCTTTAAGCTTCTGAGGCCCGTCTTGACTATGCGGGGCGCAGAGGTGTGCAGACACAGTCCAGACGGCAGACTCCTCGCGCAGGATTAGGGCGGGAATTAGAGCATCACAGGCTTTTGGGGCTTCAAAGGGCTGCAGTGTTGCAACACACACTTCTGCGGCGCATAAACGGAGAGCCGACAAAACATGTTAACATCAGCTGGAAGTGTCAGAGACGCTGAAGGCCTTGAGCTTCGTGTTACAGCTGCGGAGGAGGGGAAGGGCCATAAAAAACCACACACCTTAATCGGTGGTATTAGCGTCATGTACGCCACGCCGCACCGCAGGGCAAGAGTGGTAAAATAATTAAATAACAGAGTAAGATGGCCGGGCCCTACCTCTCACTTCACCGTCTCTTCTGAGCAGCACGCAGTACATGCAGACGACAAGGGCTGCAGAATTAGAAGCAAAGCTCAAACAAAAATAGACTTGCTGTAATAAATCCCATCTAGAGACGCGGGGAGGTGTTTACATATCAACAACACGCACTCCTCGGCTTTTTTCAGTCTTGCTAGACGCTGTTGTGCTCTGCTGATACTTTACTTCGCGGGGCCTGTTTGTTTGAGTATCGCCGGGTGATAGATCGCCCATCAGCAAGTTATAATTAAATGGATTCCCGTCTCGCTGTTACAAAAGATGTTTTCCATTATCCTACATTTTCCCCCTCGAGAACGACGAAAAAAAAAAAGAAGAGGAAAATATGGTGTCACCTCTCCTCAAAGCCCTCTTGCTTCATTTTGTTGACTGAGCTGTGAAATACTGTCTGTACTGTTGTCAGCAGGACGCGTCTTCAGACATCTGTGCAAAATCTTAAATCACACAATTGCACCATGGGCACGTAGAAAATAATAATAATAAAAAAAAAAAACACACACACCGTTTCTCACACACAGAACGGTGTTGTAAGTTTTCTGCTAGCACCCGAGACAGACGGGGTAATTAAGAGCTCATTACGGTGCGTGCAGTGACAAGATTCCTGCACGCTGGCAGACGCTTCATTCGCTGCTTGTTTTTGTTCTTCGGTGACCACAGGTAAGCCTGCTAGACATGTGGAATGATTCTCAGCCAGGGCGGAGGGGTGCGCGCGTGTGCGCGCGTGTGCCTGCGTGTTTGAAAATGTGTGGTTCGCCGAGTTCAGCCAAGCAAATCTGACACTCAGACAATCAAGCACTAAATTGTTATTCTGGTTTTCAAAACCTCAAGCGAGATACATGTGTAGCCGACTGTGTCTGTGGGTGGCATCGTTTGCTTTTTTCCCTCCTCCAGGTTCATGTCAGTTTGACAGCATTTTATAGTGTGTACACAGGTATTTCCAGTCTGTAAGGAAAGCAAAAAGTATGATTGAAGAAGTGATTTAGGTTAAAGGGTGGAGAAAAAAAAAAAGAAAGAGGAAAACAGATTTCAGTTTTTACCTTAATCCAGACAAAACTCGACCACCTCCTGGCACGAGCTCTAACAGAAGAAAGGACGTTTTTTAACTTAAATTCGCTTTAGCAGTTGAGAAAGAGGGAAGAAAGGAAACGCAGCACCAATTTAATCATCCAAACAGAAAGTGCTGGCACTTTTGAGGTGGTATCGTTTGACATGTTATTTGTTCCAACACCTGTGAGTTCCCCCTCTGAAGATGAATATCAGACCCAAAGCATAACGTTCCACCATCCAGCGCTCTGAGCTTTGATGAGGGCTCAAAAGCGCCTTCCTGGGTGTCTCACAATGTGCGGTGATGGTTTTAATATCAGCTGCTAAAATCTTACAGAACTGATACATTCTCCCCCCAGTTCCATTTTTTTCCAAACCATACTCACTTTTTGTCCTTACGATGCCTTGCAAAGAAGACATTTAGTCAGGTTTCAACCACAAACTTGAACGTATTTTATTTTGACACAAAATAGTGCATAAATATGAAGTGGTAGGAAAACAAAATGGGTTTCAATGTTGTTTTTTCTTTTTTTTTTTTTTTTTTTTTTTTTACACAAACCTGTAAATGTGGTGTGCGTTTGTATTCAATCCCTTTTACTCTGATACTACTAAATAAAATCAACTGGAACCAAATTACTAAACAGACATTAGATAGATCCCAACTGTACAAAACTATATTAACTGGGAAAGTAAAGAATTATTCAGGAATTCATTCAAATCTGACCTTTTAAGGAGAATAGCAAAAAAAAAAAAATCCACATCACACCACAAACACATCATTACCACAGTGAAACATGGTGGTGGCAGCATAATGCTTTGAGAATGTTTTCCTTCACCCTAAGCAGACATGGATTTAGATCAAAACACATATATTTATTAGCCTGGTCAAAGTTCAATGGCAAAATCAAAAGAGAGTCTTTAGAAAAACTTGAAAAGCTGGAGGTATTTTCTATGGAAAATTTGGCAGCAATTTCCATGTGTGGATGAGCAAAACCAAGAGAAGTAGGAGAGGCAACAACTCAGGGTGCTTTAATATTAATGTGTGCCTTTACAGATTTTTATTTGAAACCCATATATAATTTTTCTACCACTTCATAATTTTCTGCTATTTTGTGTTGGTCTATCACATAAACCTCCAATAAATCAGACCAAAGTATGAATATTTTGTAAAGCATATTACATAAAAAAAAAAAAAAAAAAAAAAAAAAAAGCAAATCCATTCCATGTATGACACTTAATACAAATGTTGTTACTTCTGGCTTCATCTCGCTTAACTGGCACTCATCTGCTGCAGCTGTGCCTTGGCAGTCTCTCTCGGTATCTTAACGTCGTGGCCTCTGGCCTGGACTTAACTTGAGAAGGTTTTTAATGCAGCCGTACCCCCTCCCAGCCAGTCCACAGCAACCACACTGTTTGCTCCGCATAAACAAGCCAGCTGGACCCCCTGGTTTGAGGAGGCAGCGCTGCCGCCTCGGCTGGGAGGCGCACAACTAATTCACACTCCGAGAGTGACATGATAAGCCAATTAGAAGCGGTAGCGGGGCAGGAAATTAGCACCGTCCGGTAGCGGCGGGGATATTTGAGAGGAGGCGTCATGCTCGTTAAGTTTCTGCCAAACCAAAGCAGGAGGCGCTGAGGCTAATACTACAGAAAAGAACAAGGAATCTGGAACAGCCTTTTAGGTGCTCCGCTTTACTTCTGCACTTCAATATTTACATAATATGCCAGTGGCTGCCAGAGAGTTTATTTGTCATGGTGCTTGAAAGTTTTACTTGTGGTTATTTATTTATTTATTTATTTTTTTGTCATCCAGAAATCAATTTTCAAACTGAAAATGTTTCTGTCCAAAAAGAAATCTTTGGAAGCCATCAACTTTGTGAAAAACAATGAAAAAGGAGAAGTGAGAGTGAGTGGAATTTTTTTTTTTTTTTTTTCAAACCAGACTCGGCTGTTTGTGTAAGTCATAACTTCACATCAGAGTGAGGCCGAGTCTTACATTTCAGCAATTACAGAAACTACATGTATCCCATGAACAGTCTCTATTGAGTCCGGGGTGAGACGGGAAGGGCGGGCAGACGACCAGCTCTCAAAGAGAACGTAGGATTTTTCAGCCCATGTGTTTGTTTTTGCTCACGTTATAAGTGAGGGCTCAAAAGACATATCAAATGTCCCACATAGCTGAGCCAAGGCCATGTTCCTCCCCTCTGTAACACGCTCTCTTTCTCTCTCTCGCACTGCTTTCCTCGGTTGGCGTCTTTCTTTCTGTCTTCCTCTCTCCCTCAGACACATTCTCTCCCCTGTGTGACGCCTAAGGCCTGAGCGAAACAGGAAGTCAGCACAAGGACCAGTATTCACTGTGTTTCAATGACACGCTTTATTACGCCAAATTCATTACATGTCTCAGAGGCGTTGCTAGATCCGGAGTCATGAGGATGGGACGCCATTTTGGCTCAAGCAACATGTCAGCCATCCCTTTCATCTGCACATAAACTTCAAAAGCAGAAGGGTTTATTCTTGTCATCCCCAAAATTGCACTGGAACCGTCCCAGAGTGGCCTAATTAGTGACGCAGTCAACACTTCACCATTCCCCGCTCCGCAGCTCCTCCTAGGGGGCTGGTCCTCCTATTAACAGGGGTAATCTGTGCCTCTGGTATTGATGTTGTCTGCTGGCCAATCAAAATATTTGAAGGAAATGTTTATTTTCTTGAGCGAATCGCACCAGCTGCTTGCAAGCTTTTCTGAATAAGGCCATTTATGTGTAAGAATTTGCCATTGTAAGGCGTAGTACGGGACCTCTCGGTGGCTGAGTGCTGATTTGGACATTTGCAAAGGAAGTGGAGGGGCTCCAGGGAAAGCAAAGATCTTACACAAGCTGTGGCTGAAAAACCTAGTGCCACCCCCCACCACCATCTCTGCCCTTTGGCAGCATTCGAAGAACTACTTGTCACAACGAGAGATTGTGAGTTTACTTAATTGTTGTATCAGAATCATGGCTGATTGCTTGTGCCTTAAAAAGAAAAAACAGAAAACTATGTGATACATTTGTAAACAGAGCTTCGTGCAGGTCATCTGGTAGCAAATACGCCATCTCAGACTTTGAATAAATACTGTTTGTCCCAAGTCCGTGGCGGTGTAGACTTCAGGTGTGAAGCCGGGTCCCACGCGTTGGGCCAGCAGGTCCTGACCTTTCCTTCACTTCCTGACAGCTCTGCTGGACAGGCTACCAAGTGTCCTACGCAGAGATCTCACCTCCTCCAGTGTCTCGCCTGGAGGGCCCAAAAATACCTCATATGCACCCATCGAGCGTGTTTTTCCAAGCCTGGTCTCACAGTGGTGAGAAACCCACCCCCTTCTCTTCCCAGTCTTCACTGCTCAGTCAGCAGAGGCCAACCTGTGACAGGAACAAACATCTCAAAACCACCAGGTGTCAGGACAGTTTGGACCAGTCTGTCATAAAAAAGGCTATTTGGATTGTGTTTCAGGTTCCCAAGCCAAGTACAATGATTTCAATTACTATAAACATCAAGCATTTACAACCCATACATGTGTTTGTGTATTCAAATTTTAAAATCATACAGAAATTGCTACAGTTTCTGACAAAGGGCATAAATACCAGTAATTTCTTTTTGGCTTTTGATTTAACTGGACTGTTTTTTTTTTTTAGGTTGCAAGATTATACAAAAAAAACTAGCAATAAAAAATGTATTCTGTAATTTTACATTGTGAATCTTCTCAAATCTAAACCGACTCAAAATGATCCATATGGGCTCAATGAAATGGATACACCAATGCAATTTAGCTTAATGTGTTGTTGCTTGTTGCACTCTCACTGGACCCATTTTAAGCCACCAACTAGCTTCTGGCATCATTCTGACTGGATATTTGAGTTGTAGGGAATGTTTGTGTGCACAAGAATTGGATGCCAAATTGTATATTACTCATATAAGCAGATCCCAGTATTGACCTGCTCATTTCTTTGTGTTTTGCTGCAGGTCTGTGGCCGGAGCAAATGGATACGCCCACTCTGAAGACTTGTAAGGTGGAGGAGGATCTGAGATCATGGCCAGGTGAGGGACTGATTTCTCTCTTTTCATGTTTCCATATTAATGCAACTCCATGACTCTCCTTTGAGATTCTGGATTTGGACAAACAAGCATGCATGTAACGTAAGGGGTGAGGTCTGTTTTGATTTTGTCTGAAGAGCCTTACTACATCCCATTACATTCCACTAACACCACCACTGAGTCTCCCGCCTTCATCCCCTCCTACTCAGTCTTTCTTTCCTTTGTCTCTGGGTGATGTGGATCTTTGCTGCTTTCTTTGCAGCCCCCACTGCCACTAATCCATGCCTTACCCAGAAACCACCAGCCCCACACCAGACGTGCTGAGTCATCCACTCACACTGTAAAGAGGACCCACTTTCAGACACAAAGAAGACTTTCAGGACAGGGTTTAGTAGTCTGACTTATGAAAACAGATATATGACTTTTTAAGCTGCTATTTCCAAGATTTGAAACTAGTCATAGACAAAAGACCGGTAGTGACTGCAATAAATCACAGGCGAGAATCATCTCCGAGGAAAGGATTTACTTAACAAATAAACATTGTAATCGTGCCACTGTGCCTGTTGATACATTAGTAAAATCTCAGGTTTTTCTACAATCACAAATTCCACTTCCCATCGCTTGTATTGCATGTCACAAGTGGAGAACATGCAAAGAGCCTGTGCTCTGGCATGATGAAGCGTTACCATAGATGAAGCTTTTGGTGCTGTTGACCGCGGTTCCACAGCAGAGAGGTGATTGTCATTTGCATTCAACTTGAAGCTCCGACTGCAAAGGCTTGACGCTTAAGTAAACACCTGGAAATCATTTGTGTTCATTTGAGTCTCCTATTCTTTGGCATGCATAGCAGCAGCAGCAGCAGCCTTCTCATGCTGATCAACAGTGTCTGCTCATCTTAATGGCATCCACTGTTCAAACCACCCAAACCAGTCAGTGAATCATAAGTTTTCTGATTAATACTGAGACGCATCGAAGTCCCTTCAGGGATATCACTGTAGCACGTAGCTGCACCAGCTGGAGCTCTCTTTCCCTTTTTCCTTCCCTCCACCTTATTTGCCTGAGACACCATTCCCTGGGCCATGCCTGTCACAGTTTGCATCAAGCCTGAGTAAACATTTCACAGGTGAGCGCCTGGATTTGCATCTTCCCATCACCAGCTACCACAGTCGGATAGACACATACACACGTATACGCCCCGATGCACAAACACACATGGAGGCGATCGCTTCAATCCTGCCCTTATGTTAATAACCAAAATCAGTTTCTCCTGTAGGCAAATGAGACAAACCTCCGGACCTATCTGGGTTACACGCTTCAGTGTAGACTAGTGGACTTCTTGAGCTATGTAGAAAGGAGGAAGGCTCCGCCCTTAAAAGAGTTTGCAGGACTCAGAAGCAGTGGAGAAAAAGAAGGGGCGCTGGAACACAATGTTCTCAATAAAATCCCTGATTCCCACCTACCCACTTCACAGACTGGGAACATCACAGACGGGAGACGGTGCCAGCGAGCCCTCTGGGTTCCATCCCTTCTCCTCCTGTCCCTGCAATTTAGTCAACACGTTTCAGATGAGTCTAATGGAGATCATGTGTGGGGTTTGTGCCGCAGAGGTTACAGGCAACTACTGCGAAGCTCGGTTGGGAAGACCCTCTCGGCCAAAGATGCACTGCCGTTACCACAGCCACAAAAGCAAGGCCTGTACTTACAGTGGGGTGGGGGTGAGGGTGGAGATGCAAAAAGGTACACAGGAGAGAGAAAATGCAGACCTCCTCTCAGTTAGCACAGCAGTTTGTTTAGCTCTTTCTCTCCTCCAGAGGGAGCTACTGGACCATGGAGCCTGGAAGGTGTCTGCAGACACCTTGTGGCTCGCAGCCAAGAGCCTGAGCCTGAACAAGCCCATTAAAGTGTTGTGATAAGTGTCCAATCCAGTTTCCCCTGACAGAATGCAGGAGTCAATCCCCGCCACAGTTTAGCCAGCATGTTTCCACCAACTCCAATCAACAGGGAGATCATAAGCAGGGTGGGCACGCAGCAGCCATAGCCTGCATGTCCCCTCCCCAGCTCCACCCTGACGCCTAAATTTAGAGCAGGCAGGGAGAGACGAAGAGACACACACACACACACGCAGAGAGGGAGCAAAGGCTTTTTGGGAGTCCAGTAGGAAATAATCTGACTCCACTTCACCCGAATCAACAGCAGCTGATGGCTTGGATTTTCCTTCCATGAAATCAGATATGGAGCCGACTGCTGTTCCTGGTAGACTCTGGAAAAAGAAACAGCACCCCCACCATGAACAAACTCTCTGCTTTTATACAAGAAAAGTAAAACAAAATATAAAAATGTGTGAGGAAGAAAAAAAAAAAAAAACATCACAGTATAGCCGGGCCCATGGAAATTACAAAGGAGTATTTTCTATTTTGTTGCTGAAAATGGATCTTGTTCTCCAGACATAAGGAAAAGAGATTTGAAAAACACTCCAGCACGCAAACTTGGCATTCCCCCCCTTAGGGCTGTGGCGTGCAAGCGCTTGCTATTTCATAAATACAAGTGCTCTTTTCTCTGCCATCCAAATCGCTATTTTACACTTACAGTCATGTGGGCACATTGAGCCCAAGAAAGCCACATTGGGAGAAACAAATAACCAAGTACAGAGCTCTGTTTGGATAAATGAACATGTGTGCAGGTGGCAGGTGTGGATGTGGTGCTCACTACGCTAACAGCAATTATGAGGAACTTTCTCCAACAACCAAAGGCATTAAGAGGGCGTTTTCAGTTCTTCGGTGTTTAAACGTGACTCTTAGTCGTCAGACTTTCTTCTGAAATATCCAAATGTCACGTAGACTCAGACGCAGCTTCATATGTTGAGTTGCAATTAACTAAATTAGAATGTAGAATGAATGTCAAAAACTTTATTTATTTCAATAAATAAACAATATTTAATATGTGTCTAATGGTAAATATATTGTTCTTAAATTCAATACCTTTTAAAGTACAGCCAATGAAAACAAAAAAATTCACTTTCTCATCAAATGGGAACACAATTTACTGCCAACAAAGGCTTTTTTACAGTTTGAAAAGTTAAGTGGAAGGAAAAAGTGTGGTAGGGAAAATGAGTGTACAAAATCCAATTAATAATTTTGAAAAAATTCACAAAGTGTGAACTACAGGTGGAGTTAGTAGTACATGTGTCATAACTCAAAAATGTATCTAGGAAATTGGGTGCGACTATTTTAAATCCTCATTTAACGTCACTCTTGGAAACGCCAGAAGCATCTTATCTGGGCGAAGGAAAAAGGGACAGCTCTTCCTTTCAGATGAATCTTTTAAATTAATTAACATTTTCAGCGTGACAATTCCACGGATGCCGATCATTTAGGGAGTCATGTTCCCTGAGTGTGCTACTGGTCCTCTGTGTTTTATCTAGTCCCAAGTCAGTGTTACTGTCTACCAGGAAACTCTAGAGAAATTCATACTTCCCCTAGCTGACGAGCTTTATGGGTATGTGCACTTCGTTTTCCAGCAAGACTTGGCACCTGCACAATGTACCAAAACCTGCCTTAATTACCACACTATCACTGGGACAGAGCCAACAAGCAGATAAGCCAAAGGCTGCTATTAAAGCAGTTGGCATTTCTTAACACCTTAGCAGTCGCCTCCAAAATGATTGCCTTCCAGCTATGCCACATTGAATGCAAAGCAAAAGAAACCTCAGACAAGCCAGAAACCCATGCATGGGTATATTTTTCAGTCGGCTGACATTTCTGTATTAAAACAAGCTTTTCATTGACTTTTCAATGACTTACTATGAACTACATAATATATTTCTTTATAAATAAGGAGGGAACTAAAGAATGAAGACATTTCAAGCCTGCTTAGAGGCTTTCAACTTTATTTATATTTCCCTCCTGGCTGTTAAATTATATAGACCCAGAAGGATTTAGCTTCGTTACCTGTAAGCTCACAGTTAACATTTAACATTGACAGGATCTGCACTGTGATACACATGAACAGAAAACGTCTTTCTTCCTCTCTCTCTCTCTCTCTCCGTCTCCAATTGTGAACGTCCTCCTGTTCCACCAAAGTATGATTTATGACATGTTGCACAACAGTGCAACAAGCCGTCAGTGTTTATACAAAGCACCCCTTAGCACCGACAATGCCCCTTTTCATTGCTTAGAGGACAGAGAGCTGTACGTTGATTTCCTTTTGAAGGGCCGGTCTTGTGCACAAGGCTGTGGGATGATGTGCTGTCAATGCTTGATGACTGTTACCGAGCCAAAAAATTTCTCAGTTCATTACTTTTGAGCAAATATTTCCATAGAGTGGTTTATCGCAAGAAATTTGAGAACAGAATGAAGGTTTAGGAAGGTTTGCTCTGGGAATGTGTAATAGTGCAGAGAATCCTGACGTTTGTAAGAGGGAAATGTTTGACCCCATTGTTTCATCACGGCAACAGCAGTTTTCCATCATGGATGAATGCTTCTAACGGATTTTTATTTGTCTTTGTGTCTCAAACAGGGACTACAGACCTCTTCCAACAGAGGAGTACCTTCCCGTCTCTGTCCCCGCTGACAGACCCTCGCTTCTCAGACCCCCGCATGCACTACCCGGGGGCTTTCCCTTACTCTGCCAACACCTCCAGCACCGGCATCAGCGGTCTCAGCATGTCGGCCTCCTCTAGATACCACACCTACCTGCCGCCCCCTTACTCAAACAACCAGTCTCAAAACTTCCAGTCCAACTCCTACCTGTATTACGGCACAGGTTCTGGATCCTACCAGTTCTCTATGGTGGCGCCAGGAAATACTGGGGGTGAGCGCTCCCCCACCCGCCTCCTTTCATGCTCCGGGGCCACGGGCACTGGAGGGACCAACAGTCTGATGAACCCGGGCCTGAACACCCAGAGCGAGGGTGTGGAAGCCGACGGCAGCCACAGCAACTCCCCGACGGCTATGAGCGCTTCAGGTCGTTTGGATGAATCCGTCTGGAGGCCATATTGACTGGAAGAGAGCTAGAAAATTGGGAGATTGGGAGGAGAGAAGGTGGAGAAGTGAAAATATTAATGAACAACAAAGCTGAACACTGAAAGAAAAAAAAAACAAAAATGTTGCATGTTTGTCTTTTTATATTGCTTTAAAGACTTTTGCTTTTACTGTTTGAAGACATTTTGTTGTTTCAGAGTGAACTCTTGCACTGCGCTGAAACCTGTACTCTCAAAGACCTTCCAAAGCCATACGAGTCAAGGTGGCACTCAGCGGAGACTGTAAATAATTGTTAGAAAGCCATCGCAGTGATGTAGACAGGTACTCAAAGTCAAACGAACAACGGCGTGGAGGTGCAAACAATTAGTACGACTGCTGAGATGAAAGCCACAGCAGACGTTCGTCAAACAGACTGCTCAGACTGATCCAGCCCACTTGGCAGGTGGAGAAGAGAAGTCAGACTGGTTTTCTGCTCCATGACTGACTCCTCGCTAAGCATGGCTGCACTGCTGTAGCAATCGGTCCCTTTAAGCTTTCATTTCTGTAAAAAATTTGCATCAGATGTAAAAATGTTTTCATGAGCATACAGGGCTGTTTCATGTGCTCAGAGTACTTCTGCAGAACCTTTTGGTCTATTTATTATCCACAGAGAGACATTAGCCTTTGGTTAGAGAGGAAATGTCTCAGAACAATTGCTGCATTATTGAGAGAGAAGCGTTTTCAAGTTTAAGAAATAAATTCTCTGCTGTTTCATCATGTTCCAGCAGGACAATGGATGATTATTGAAGGAATAAGACAAAAACGGTTTGGTTTATTTTCTGCAGATAAGTTGAGTCCTGTTGTCTGTACTCCTTATTTTTCCAACTTCTTTATTCAAGCTTTTTCGTAAGTTTTAAAGTCCTCGCCAGAATTTATTTTTATTTTCATTATTTTAACTGGACAACGTGGTTTACTTTTGATATTTATTTGAGCCAAACTTTGGGGAGATGTATGCAAATACCCCAAATCCTTAAGCATTTCTTTCATTTTTCCTTTTTTTTTTATAAGCATATATACAGTATATTTACCATGTTTGTTAAGTATGAATTTGGAGTTTTTGTAATATATTGCAACTAAATTATGAAAAAAAACCTTTTAATGTAATTTTGTTGCCTTCCAATGTAGCTTTGGTGCACTAAAACCTTTATTCCAAATGGACTATGCCCAAAAAGATCCTAGAGCCATGATCTTTTAGATTATTTACAATTTGCCAGCCTGTGCTTACAAAACAAAAAAAAAGCAAATTTTTGCACTATTTTTTGACTTTCCTTATATTTTGCTTGATTTGAAAGTGTGCAGAGCGAAATATGAAATATTCCTGTGCATGTTGTTCAAACACACTTCAAGTGTCCTTTTGAAAAATATTACACAAAGATAATAATCACAATCCTGCAGCACAGGTGTGTCTGCACATTCCCCCCATCCTGAGTGCCTTTTTAAAGAGACAGAGGGAAGAGGAAGGTCCAGAGTGGTATCTTCTTACCAACTGTCTCGTTCTGCACAGGTCCCTTTGTTCTGAGTCATCAGTAGTGCTTTGAAGCATTTGTGGTCACAACTGTCCCTCTTGTTCTAATTTACTAGCGTTTGTTCACATGCTTGTGCAGACCATTTTCTCCTGTGCCGAGAGCTGAGGTATTTGCAACAGATATCAGGTGTCTGATAGTTACAAGACTGTAGTCATGACTCAGAAATGGTTGCTACACAGCTGAGGTTTGATCTCTGAGTGAATAGTGACCCAAACACGCTTGCATTTGGAGCTCAGGTGAAGAAATACACGTATGCAAGACGTTTTCAGCTTTATTCCACAAATGTTGTCTCATTCCTACTAAGGAAAAGCATGTTGTATTTTTAGCCACTCAAACCTCAACTCTGTTAAAAACATGACAATCATGCAGCTAAAGAAATCACATGATGTTTGTGTGGTTACTTTCTATAAAAACCAAAGATCTATACAACTGCCTGTAAAACTCTTTAAATGTTGAGATTTGTGGCGACTCATCTGTGTTGAATGAACTTTATTGTCCTTGTTTATGCAAAACTATGAAGCCAAAGTGTACAAGTCAGTCCTATTTTGTATGTTTAATTAAAGAGCGCAATGTTCCATCAGTTTTCTTTTTAAAAGAATCCCTGTTTCATTTTAGGTCATTCTTCTCTCTTCGTTGCTCTCTATGCTGAAAGCATGTACATCTGAAACTGATATGTTAATTTAAAAAAAAATGTGTATGTGCTGAAACCCTTACTGCTTCCATATGAGTGCTTGTAAAGTTTGCAGATAATGTAGTTTTTAATCATTTTAATTAAAAAAAAAAAGATGCCTCACTTCTGTCTTCAGAATTTAATTTCTTTTATGGTAAAACCACATATATTGCACCTTACAAAAGTACCAACGCCACTTTTTCACATTTTGTCATATAATTTAAATGTAATTTTATGTGATAGACCAACACAAAATAGCACATTCAAAATATTTTAAAAATTAAAATATCTGGAAATGGTGACATAACATATGTATATATGCCTCAGTTGAGTTCAAAATCATTAACCTCCCTGTGAAATTTATATATTTTTCAAAGATTTCTCAAGTTCTGTTAAACAGATTGATAATTTTTCCAATACAGCCTTTCTAGTCACCCCAGTTCTTATTTTTGGATGCTTAGATTAATTTACGGAAACACAGAAACTCCGTCATCCTCAATTAGTAAAAGTTTACTTGTGAGTAATTTAATCTCTATATAATTACAGATTTTCTGTGAAGGTCTCAGAAATTTGTTGGGGGTCATTAGTGAGCAAAAAGCATCATAAAGGCTAAGAAACAGCAGACAGGTTGGGGAGAAAGTTGTGGAGGTGTTTAAAGTGAGACTGAATTATAAAACAAGATCCTACACTTGGAGAAACTTAAAAAGAATGATTCAATGAACGACCTAAAAAATTGAAGAAAAAAAAAACAAAAAAAACATAGTTCATAAATAAATCTAACCAGACACAGTTTTCCAAATAAATAACGAGGCTAGGCAAGGAAAGCCTTAGTAAGAAAAGTAGGCAAGAGGCCTGTGGTATTTTTGGACACAAATACAAAAATCTTCTCAACAAAGATTCATTTTATTTAAAAAAAAAAAAAAAAAAGAAATTTGTATTGATGTCATTAACATCAACCCTCACCAGACAATTTTTCTCCATAAAAAAAAAAAAAAAAAAAAAAAACTTTTACAGTAGGATATATACATATGTAAAGGCAAAAAAATGCAGATGGGAAGCACTTTGCTTTAAGTGTAAACGGCAATTGGACAATAAAATGTAAAAATTAAACATAAATCCATAAGAACCTGGACAGTCATCGGAATAATCGATGCATCCAAAAATGTAGAAAAATAAAATTCTAAGAGGACAAAAAAAAAAAAAAAAAAAAAAAAAAAGAGTCCATGAAGAATGGTCAGTCTTTGCAGATACAATTTGTCATCATGCAACCTAATTTTTCAATCTGGACTTTTTAAATGTCCCATTTATAAAAATAGTATACATTACTTATAAATACAGGCAGAATTTAACTATTTCTAAAATATTGGTGTGAAAGTCAAATAAACAAAATAAATCAGTTTACCAAAGTTAAATTAACATGGACAATTATACCTCCTTGATTGTACTAGTCATCTGCATTTGTGTCCTTCTCTAAAGCCATTTCATCATAATATTTATTTTTATTGCAGTACGTGTTTTATTTTGAAAATTAACACTCATCCCAGTCTTGTGTCAGGACTAAAAAATGCTAAACATGGAGACAGTGTATGATTCACCTCCACAAAAACTATCAGATGACACATGAAGATGGGAGGTAAAAAAAAAAGAAATGCCAGAATATTCATGGGACCAATTTCATTCCAGAACATTCTGACCCAATAGTTTGTTGCAGATTTATCCTCATACAATAAAAATACCACAAATGTCATGTTTCCCGCTCATAACATTAGAATGTTTGTTGGCATTTTGTCCCCAGTAACTCTCTAATAAAGACCTTCTTCTTTGCCATCAGCGAGCCTCTCGCTGGGACCCCTCAGAGGATTAAAAATGCCTCTGCTGTCAACACGGTGGTACCCAGAACGTGCATAAAAACGCATCCCAGGAATCCAACACCGCCCTGGCAGAGTCCGTGTTAGCACACGTCGGCAAGTTGTCACTTGTTAAAAACAATATGGAGAAGTTTGGAATGTCGGCTGGCTTTCTCACCAGCTATGTGGTTGTCAATTCATGCCAAGATTATGGCATCTGTTTGGATCATCTGAAGCCGAGCCACAAGATTAAACACTTGAGATGCTACCTTGTGGGGTGGTCTGATTTTAGATGTGGTTAACCTGTAACAAAATACTCACAGTTCCTCACTCTTTAAACTAATGCCACCTGTTGGTGTGGCATGGAAAGCCTGTCTAAGCGCTTTGTTCTTCGTCAATTTTCACTGTTATTCTGTGTTTATCCTCTCTTGTATCTGTTCTTTTTATCCTTTCTTCTTATTCAGCTTCTTTTATTCGCCTTTATGGTTTCTCCTATGTGCGTGTCTGCATCAGGACTTCTATGGGGGCAGCTCTGGCAAAACAACAAAGACTCAGGAGGAAGCCTTGATACACACTGTATTCAATTAACTCTGCACACTCGGAGCCCTTCCACACACACACTTAAAAAATCCTGTGCTGACAGATCTCATCCCCCCCAAGCCAGTCCACCCAGACAGTCTGAGCTCCACTTCACACCCTGAGCGTATGACGGTATTCCCTGCAGGTCTCATCCCGGAGTCGTTCTGCATCGCCCCACCGCTCAGGAAGCACAAAGAAAAGATGATAAGCTTTCAATTAGGCCAGGCTCAGGGGAATTTTCCAGCTGTCTTCACACACTCTTTGAGGCCCGAATCTCGTCCTCCACATGTGGGGAGCACATCAGTTTTTGTTTTGGATGTAAAGAAGTGCTACTTTTTTTTCCCGCCCCTTCTCCTTTGTTCCCACTATGTTGCTCCTCTTTCAGAAATTGTAACTCTGCAGGAAAGACAAGAAATCTTTGCCCACATAGTGAGGTTCCTGTCTGGTTGCCGTTGTCATCAAATGTATAACCAGGTTGGCAAACACAATTGTTTAAAGTTGATGAAAAGTACTGGAAGTTACAGCAAAGAAAAAAAGTAAACAACTGGGAAAAGAACAAAGTGTCTTGTTTGTATTACACAAATCATATCCTGTTCCAAATAAATCTCCGAGATAAAAATTAAACCAGCTTTGGAGACAAAAACAAGAATAGACAAGACAGACAGAAGGAGAGAACAAAGAAAAGGGAGTGTTTTGGAACAAGCACACAATTGCTAAAACTCTCTCATTTCTCATGAAAACATGATCCCGTGTCGCTTTTGCGGTACCTGCATGCGAAACCCATTAAGGCCCCTTCTGCAGTCTCTGACCTCTTCTCCAGTGGACCCCGTGAGAAGGAGCAGGCAAGAACCGGCTCGGTTTCAGCAACTGGTACCCGAACGCAAGTCTATTTTCTAACCAGGCCGGCGGTGGGAACAGAGGCTACCGCCAAAAATCAGGGTTCCCACAGAATGACCGAGAAATACAGGGGCTAAGAAACCACGAGAGCTGTGATGCAACCGATTTCACACAAATGACTTGTGCTGCCTCGCTGACATGGTGTGGGATTTGAAGAGAGGGCTCTCCCAGTTCAGAGGGATCTCAGTGAAGGTAATTTCTCATCCGTAGTGGGTCTACAGAGACCATTGTTTGTTACGATACTCCAACCAGTTCTCAGTTCCCACAGTACAGCACATATCCAGCCTAAGAGGCTGCAGAGTCAGTCCCTGTTTTAACAAGTGGGTCCACTAAAGCAAAGGGGTGACCAAAAAAGAAGGGCCCTAAAACTGTTAATCAGACTTCTTAGCCAGCTACAAAATTGTTTCAGACACACAAAATATTACACCGGTCCTACATCTCAAATTTTAACTTGATGTAAAAATTAAATGGATTTTTACTACCTTTTTACACTTGTTTTAAAATCACTGATGCATATTAGATAGTTACCATCCTGGAACTTTTACAACGACACACCTGACTCGAATGAAGTGTTTGTTAGAAGGCCTCTGCACAGCTGAGATCAAAACGTTTTATTAAGACAAATACATTGTCCATAATAAACCAAAACAGGCAGACAACAAGAAGACACAATAAAAATAAAATAATCATCTATTGCCATATAAACTAAGGCGCCTGTAATTCAACACCCTAGAGAAGAACGTAAAGATGCTTTTCCACTAGACCGTCTCTAACTGGTACGGCCCTGGTTCATCCCAGCCAGATTAATTTTACGTTAGCAAATCCAGTGCGGCTGCAGGTTCTCAGGGGTAGTACTAGTCACACCAAGACAGGTACGGCACTGAAACAATTTGACAGCTGACCCCATTCATTGATTGGCTAGTGATTTACGTCTGAAAATGTCAGACATTATAGTTTAGCTGTGGACCGTTGACATGTCGTCTGCCATCAGAACGTTGCTGAGTATGAAGAAGCAATTATGAGTTTAATCAGGAGCAGCAGCAGGAATACATGTGGAAAGTAATGACCATGATTTAGCAGTGCTAGAGGCAAAGTGAAAATGACGCCGTTTACAGTCTGTTATCCTACACATGCTGGTGGATGCAGATATTTCATTAAGATGCGATGGAGAAGGGATGCATCTAAAGGTTAGTAGCTCTTATGGCCTGAATGAACCCCTGATTTAAAATGACAAATACAGAAAATTACCAATAAAAATACCACCACGGTACTTACAGTATATCATTTCAAAGAAATACCACAAAGCTTATCACAGTTCTTTTGTTTGATAATTTATTACAGTCGTTGCTAAAGTATTTAAACCCTTGAACATGAAACCACGACGGTTATGCATATTAACACTATTTTGTGAGGTATAGGTTGACATAAAATAGAGTAAAACTGTAAAAAAAAAAAAAGAAAAGAAACAAAAAAAAAGGAAAATTGGCTGAACATTTTTGATTAATGAAAATCTGTTCAGTCCATTTTAGTCTATACAATGTGGAACCACTTTTTGCTGCAACTGGAGCTTCAAGTCTTTAGGGGTATGTTTTTGCCAACTTTGCATTAGAGACAGATTTTGTATCTCATAAATACAACACACAATCTGTGGATGTAAAGAAATAAAATTCAGAAAAAGTCAAGGAACTATGAATACTTTTTAATGGCACTGACTAATAAATTACAATTTACCTTGAAACTAATACTTAAAAAAAAGCCTTATGACAATTATTGGTAGACTCGAGTTTGTTAAGTATGAATAATCTCTCCAAGTGTTAGTGTAAGAGTAGATCAATGTCTGAGGAGGAAAATAGCTTAATGTTGTCCCATGTCGAAAGAAGACATGCTGTATGTGTTGCTCCTAAATTATGGTTCTACATTAGCAGGCATTGTTTCCACCTATAAGTTTAAGTGCTTGTCAAGTGTTTGTTGATCAGTTCAGTTTAGTAATATCATCCCTGACAAGGGGGAACATCTTGCCTTTCCACAGGCACAGCTTCAGCCACATCATAAAGTAAAGTCTTAAAACTAAAAACCCGAAAAAGTATTAATGTATATCTTCAACAAAGGAATGAAAGGAATCTTTCAAATTTGGACAGCTGAAGAATAAAGCACATTTTTGTAAAATAAAATATAAGCAACTGAGCACCATCCACCCCAAATACTAATAAAATTGATTTCCAAGCATTGGAAATTTGTATCTAGCCTGAGGATGTGTGCTTGTAATTGCAGCCATTCAGAGAAATGCTGCTTATAAAATTGCATTTATGAGGTAAAGTTTATGCGCAAATACAAGAGAACATGATGATGCAGATAAGCCTCCATATGACTGAACTCTTCTCACTGTGAATTAGTCAGACACAGACGGTGGCTTTTTGTGAAAGCCAACAGACTGCTGCATGGCGGATCTGTGGCCCCAAACATGGTTAGAGGGTATTCTTGCAAAGACCACAGTGGCTAACTTTCATTTGGATGCAATAATGGGCTCAATTTAGATTCTTCTCATTGTATAAAGACCACAGTTATCTGTGTGTAACCAATCTGACCCTAATTTAATTAATCTGTCAAGGAGGAGAGCAAAACGCTGAAAAAGGATAATAGCTGGAAGTGTTGAAGGATATTTCTTTGCGATAATAAAATGTCATGCTTTTCAGATCCTGATTTGGACACTGCGTTTGTGCTTTACCAATGAACTGAAATATGTTTTTACTAAGTGAATAGGCCAGCTTCCCAGAAAAAATGCTTGCTGTTTCCCATACAGATTCATGAGAATTGACACAAATCTTTTTTTAATCCCTTTTTCTCACAGAGAAAAGCCGAATAACGATCTGCACACGCAAACCCGGTTTCCTCTATAAAACAGGAAATTAACACACACGCACACACACACTGCAGCTCTTGCCAGGCACTCCCCCTTCATGGTGGGGTACTAGGTGGGTGGAGGGGGAAACAAGAAGGCTAGAAGGGGAAACGGGGGATCCCTGTGGACCAGGTCTCCTTTAACTTGAGCAGGGGAACTTGCTAAACAGAAAGTTCACATACACATGTTCTATCTTTCTATCTCCTTCCCTGTTTTTCCATCCATACGCACGAGCGGCGAGTTAAATGAGGATGATTGCTCAAGTCTGGTTTGGATCACGTGGGAATGTGGATGGTCATTAAAATCCACACTGTCCCTTTCTTTTTCCCACTGGCTGCATTGGAAGCAGAAAAGTCAAATATTCTTACAGTTATCCAAAGTTTCTATGTGCTGGAAAATGTAAATATTATTCTGGGACTGATTACCAAACTACTTTTATAAAATGTCTATAAAATCCCACAACTTTGTGGCAGTACCTTATTAAAAATATTTTCAGCACCATCTTCAAAATAAATCTAAATTAATAAAATCTCAAAACAGGTATGAAACATATTTTTTTGCAAATGTTTTTTAATATATCATGCAATAATTTAATCTTAAGTGTTGCTTAAGTGTTTTCTACTTGTAAGTGGAAAGTCATAATTGCGCTCTGGTGAGATGACTGAGTTGAGTTTTGTGTCATGACTGACCTCAAAAAGCATCGTGTCCAATCATCCCAAATTTTCTGGTGCCCAGAGAAGAAAAAGAGAAAAGAAGAGGAAGAAAAAGTTGACAGAGACAAATAATATCTGTGTGCCAGGCACAGTTACTATAACACTGGAAACTGTCTCGTATTTGGAAAAATAACCTGCATTAGTTGCCATGGAAACAGACCCATGGCAACTAATGCATTAGTTGCAACTTCCAAGTTCTTCCTGCTTGGAAGTTCTTCCAAGCAGGAAGAACTTGACACTAAAAACATAAACTGGACTTGAATTTTCTTAAGACAGAAATTCTGCTTCATAGAAGGACCCTGGAATCAAGACCACTGTTAAAAAGTTAGTGGTTAAACTTCAAATAAATAAGTACATGTTAGGTCTGTTTTTTGAAAGTATGATTATTTGTTGGTTTCTTTTTGATATTGATTTTAAAAAAAAATTAAAAGCATTCCCTGTAATTTTAAGACAAATGTTAAAATTATTATTAATTAAATTTCTTATGTGAACATTTTTTAAAAATCATTTCCTATTTTGGCTGCTGAATGTTCTCCTCAAACAGGCGCCCGAATAAAATTAGGCTGCTTCTAACATCCATTAAAGTTTGAGCTCTTGTTACTCCCAGACAAACCGAAATGACTCGCAGCCATTTCTTTGGTGTTTCTGTCTCCAGTAGCAGTGTGTGGGCGTGTGTGTGTGTGTGTGTGGGTGGGGTGGGGGTAGTGTCAGACACCCACATGTCTGTCCACGGATGCCCTGTGGGTTTTTAGTAACCAGTTCCCATGGTTCCACTATAGCAACATTTGACTTCCTCAGGGGACACCTCCCACATGCTGGTTTGTTTTCTGCTTTAATGGAGGATCATCTTACTTAGTCCTCATAATGAATGCATGGGAGGTAAACAGATTGCATGATTTCTTTTTCCCTATGCGCACCTGTGCAACAAAGGCTTTCGGTCCATTGGAGGGCGTGTTTTAGTTTGCACAATATTATGCAACAAAATGATGCATTTGCATTGGGCTGTAGAAATCAGATACTTTGATTTTGATGTCTGCCTTTTTATTTTTACCCAGGAGGCGGAGAGGAACATAAAGCAGGGAAAATATCTTTCATGCATCTGGATGACTCTGATGCTCAGACTGAGGAATAATTGCTGAAATTTAAAAGCCAAATGGGCCACAGAACAAAGAGCGACTCCAAGGTGATGGAAAATGAAGAACTTAGATTTGAGAGCTGGTAATGAGGGGGTTTTCCTGAAAGATGACAGTGAGGAGGAGGATCACAGACAGACAGTGAAGGAGGGAGAGTTAAAAGGGTGAATACATTAGATCAGGAGACAGCAATTACCCACTTTTTTTTCTTTTGGCTGTCATGAATGCTTTAAACTGGCTGAAGGTGCACACACAGGAGACATGATTCATTCTGGAAGGCAACAGGTGTTTGTGCTTTAAAAAGGAGATTTTATAACACCTCAGCAGGATCTGCTGCAGCAGAGTGAGCCAACCAGGATTTGGGCATCTAGGATATTTTTGCACATTTCCTTCACACAAGGCCTTCTGACAGGCCACTCTCAGCAAGGCACATCAGATCTAATCATAAACATAATCAGTCCTTAAAATCCATTCTTCAAACAGCTCCACAAGGGATCAAACACCATCAATCTCTCTTCAAAAATTGACAGACAAACAGATCATTACAGACAAAGTAATGAACTATAGAACATTTTTGACATGTGGTTGGCTGGTAAAAGTACAGTATCTAATAAAAGTTGTCATGCCCCTTGAACTTTTGTGCATTGTCAGATTAAAACTAAAAGATTTCAGTGCATTAAAAAAAAACCCTGAAAAAATATCAAAATGAGGGCCAAGAAATGCAGAAGGCAAGTCAGAGGAAAAGTTGGAGAAATCTAAAACGTGGGGAGGTTATAAAAGACTATCCGAAACTTCAGACAACAACTCATAGTACTGTTCAACTTTATCATTATAAAATGAGAAGTGAATAGCAAGCAATAAAACTGCAAACCTACCAAGACATGGCCATCAACTTTAACAGGCCAGCAAGGTGAGTAAGGCCATGAAGAATATGGATCCTTTTCTGGACCAGCACGCCAGTAAAATGGTTAAATGCCATTCTGGCAAGCAGTAAAGTTCTACAGGTCCCTGATAATCATATAATTTTTTGTTTTAGGCGTGTGAAGGCAAAAAAGTATATAATAGTAGCAGACACTTTCCACACCTGAGGAATGGAGTTTGAGACTCCTGGTTTAGATCAAAACATACATGAATAATGGGTAAAAAAGTCACTCAGTCAATGTACAAAGTTTTAGAGGATTTTAAAAAACACGTACCTCTGTTTGAAGCACAAGGTGATTATAGAACGCATCAGCTTTGCTGAATACCACACTTTTCAGATTCTGGTAGCTAAACCCTCAGAAAAACATTTGTTTTAAGTTTTCCAATTCACAGTTCTGCACTTAAAATCCCCATTAGTTACACTGAGACTGTGGTTGTAACATGAAAAAATAAAAGAATCTCAATGGTAGAAATCCATTTTACTGGATTTATATGTATAATTAAGGTAGAATCTCAAAATAACCTTTCAAACAATATCTTTCTCCCAGAGTTTTCTGAATTTGCCTCTGCACCAGTCAAGTGTTTTGCAAAAAAGTGGCCCTGCAGTTTTCTTTTTGTGGTTTTTGGAAATGCCCCCACTTTTCCGGCCCTGCTCCAATTTTCTTTAAATACGACCGTAATTGGTTTGATTTCCTACCTCCGGCCTCGTGGTGAAGAGGAGGGGGGTGACGAACGGTGGCGGGAGCTACAGAGAATCTAAATAAAGGGAACCCAGCTTTCAGCTGGCAAGCTGCTCGCTTGGGTGGCAATGGAGTTTGACCCGCACTCCTATTCCCCAAGTTAAAAGCTGTTTAAGAGTAGAGCTTGGAAACCCATTAGGGGAAACTATCTTAAATCCACATGGCAACATACTTCTACACACAAAGCCACAAAACACTCAGATATTTCTAGTACCTGAATGCGAGTCTCCTCAGTTCATTTTTTCCAGAAGACCTTGTTGAATTTTTACAAAGGCATACCAGCCGCCAAATCAAAACCAGTCTCAAACAACAAAAAAAAAGTATTTTTTTTTTTTTTTATTTCTCTCATTGGCTGGCTGACAGAGGAGTGGGAGTGTGGCATCCAGGCATGAGTAATCAAAGAGGAAATAAGACATAGTGTCTGGAAGAAGCCAAATGGGCCTCCACTGATCTGCAGCCAGCTCATTGTTCCTCACTTCCATTGTTTCCATGCTCGGTTGGCAGAGGGCAGCAATCCAACAACAGGCCGGTTTAGATACACCCTTGTCAATTTCTTAGATTGTAAGAATAATAAAGTGCAATCCTGGGAAATCACAGCCAGAAAACCCTGAAGCGAACAAAGTATTGTACATATTTGCGAATCTTATTTCTTCATTATGTCTCCAATGAGACTTTTTTTCTAAGATCTTAAAGTTTTCTTGATCTAAATCTGTTCTACATTTCTAAATGTCTTAAATATTTATTTTCTGATTAACCCCTCTCATATTTGGTTGCTTAACTTCGACCTATTCTATACAAAGTCCTCTGACAAATAAAACTCCTAAATTCAAAACTTGTCACAAACACAATCAGATCCAATTACTTTAGCTGGATCTATTAATTATGCTAAAGTTACAATAGTTTTGACACATATGAAACATGGCCAGCTTTTCTGAGATTCCAACTTTCACCTACACAACTTCTTTTCCTCCAGGAATATCCACAGGTCCCATCAAAACAAACCCTCATTCCCATGAGTGGCAGCATGGGATCTTCAGAATATGAGAAGCTAGTGACTTGTGAAGTTGTTATGCTCAAAAAAAGAAAGATTTTGCTGAATGCATTTCAAATATTTTTCTTTAAGCCTCAAATTATTGAAACCTCTGGCAGATTTGGGTTATAAATAATTCTTTAATGTGATCTTTTTTTCAAGCCTTAAGTAATTAACATTTTGGAGTGGCCTGATTTAAATCTACTGGAGGAAGCAGATGAGGCCTTCCAATGTCCAAGACTTGAAGATTATCACCAAGTAGGTCATCAAAATATACCAGTGGCAACGAGTACAAAGTTGGTCAGTAATTATAAGAAGGGATGTATTGCTGTAATAATTTTGGCTGTGCCGATTAATTTAGATATTAAGGAAAAGTTCCAATTAACTCATGACTTTCAGTATTGTTGATAGGGTCAACCACTGATTGTGAATATGTTGTTAAACTGAAAAAGAAATTCCTGGATATTCTGTAGCAAAATACACTGATCAGCCATAACATTAAGACCACCAACAGTTGAATAACACCGCCTATGTCTTCCTCATTGCACCAGTTAGTGGGTTTAACATATTAAATGTGCTTTATCCTAAGAGAGAAGAATGTGTCAGAACTGACATCACCGTGTGCGTGTATATATATATATATATATATATATATATATATATATATATATATAGGTGATAAACACAAGTGTCCCAAGGAGGGAACAGTGGACCTACAACTCACTGCACCACACGCTCCAACCATAGACAGCAAAGCGAATAGCAAGTGCAGGCTCCAAAGAACTGGAAAATGCAACGATGGTTTCATTGACATCTCACAATGTGTGGCTTGTGTCATAAGGTGACAGGACCTTCTGTCACCTGACAGAAAGTCATGAGGTGATGGGATAGCTGTGCTAGTGATAGTGACTGTAATAGAGATGACTGAAGTGCAGAAGTGTGTAAAGTGTCTTTGCAGAAAAGAAGTCAGAGGCAGAGATTTAAATTTTTTCAAAGTAAAAGACTTTTCAAAATAAAATACTTCACAAACTTCAGGTAAAATGAGCAGTCAAGTCGATATGAGCCACACAGGAGAGAGAAAAGAGTTGCATGTGGCCACTCCTGCCCTCACATGTGTCCCCACAATATTACAAATGCTTCTGATGCCCCTTCTGTCATTCATGCAAATGTTACATTTTATTTGTACTACAAACTTAAGCAATGTTGCAAATCATCTACATTTTTATATTTACAAGAGGAGATTCCTTGTTTTTATTGCGTAATGGTGGTGGTCTTTTTCAGTGGGATAATGCAGCCATTCACAAAACAACTGTTTTAAAACCACAAGATTGCGCTGTTGATTTGGCGCCCAAACTCCCCAGATTTCAATTCAATCAAACATCTGTGCTCATTGGTGTGTAAAGAAATAAGGCATGTCTGAAAACTTTAGTGCACAAAATAAAGGAGACCGAACAAATTTTAACAGTAACTTAAAATTAAGTCAAAAACACAGTACGAGCATCAAAATTTCAAACTGTCTACTTTTTTTTTTTTTTTTTTAAAAAAAGGTAAAAGTTCTTATCAGTAACAGCTTCTGATGTCTGTGTTGGCCACGTGCACATAGATGAAACTAGATCTGCCTGTTGAAAAGTCTTCATCTGAAGTAGTTGAGGTGTTGATTTATACTGTATCCAGAAGCAGTATAGAAGGAACCCGTTATGGTTAAGTTCAGGGCCAAACACAGACTGTTAACTTCAGATGGGGAGACAATGGGCGAGTTTGTCTTCTTTATGATGGCTGGAAAAAACAACAGATGCATTTCCAACCAAAGCAGGATTCTGGGGTATGTGGTGCAGCCCGCAGAAGAAATAGGCCCAGGAGGCTTCCGTAACCCAAGCACTGATGCAGAGAGAACACAGGGACTCGTCCAAAAATGGCACAAGAGCATGCATGCATGCACATACACACGATGGAGCGCTTTCCCGGCAAGCGACAAGTCATCCTGGTGGAAAAGCAGGGTAACGAAAGCATTAAAGCCTGGGACTTTGAGAGATTGCAGGCACACAGTGGCATTAAAGACACACAGACTAAGCAGAACATGCCATCTAAGCTCCAAAGAAGAAAGACATTTTCAGGAATTGGTGCAGCAGTGAGATTAGACACACAGAATATGGAAAAAGTACCAATAATGTTGGTTCTGTTTGCATGTGCATGTATATTATCATCAGCTAGAGAGTGCAACATCAAAGCCAGGCCTAAACGGGTTCAGGCCACAGAATATTTTTTTTCAGAAATTGGTTTAAAAAAAGTAAACATCTGAACACCACAAAAAAATATAAAAAAAATGAATCTGTTGCTGCCATCCAGCACCAAATCTCATTTAAAATTGAGCTTTCTATTCCAGTATCAGGCTATAATTCTCTCCTCATCAAATGAGTCGTACAAACTTTAGAGCTCCTGGCAGCATTTCAGTTGTCAGAGTGAGACTAAGCTTTTACTGTACATAAGTTTTATGGGGTGAGCAGCCCATTTCTTTAACAGCTCAACTGAACAAATTCCCAGAAGTCTATGCGTTAACACGCCTCAAAAAAAAAAAAAAAAAACAAACAAAAAAATAAAGGTAGCCCAAACTCCGATCTCTTTAGGCAACATAATCTAAACTTGTGCATTCCTGATGAGCTAGCAGAGTAGAGAAATAACACAGGCCATTCTATTAATGCTTAAAGCGCTCTGACAGAGCCTTTTGTTACTTACTTAAACCACACTGCTACAGCAACCCAGCAACCTAATGGAAGACTAAAAGCCATTAGCGCAGAAGGCTTAGCCAACACAAACTAGGCACACAAACTATGAAAGGAGAAGATTAGGGCAATCAATATCTTCCTTTATTTTCTTCTTCCTGCTCTTGCTTTTTTTCCTCCAGTGTTAAAGCTGAATGTCAAAGTATCTTCTCCATCTGCTGAGTAAAGGAGGCCCCTGTTTACACAGGGAGCATGGACAGAGGGTACATCACCTGCCGATATAAGGCATCTCGATTTATGCAAGCTGCAACTTTCACCCTCAGCTTCCTATTCAGGTATACTGTACACTAACTGGCCAATTTACTTAGTCATACTAGGTACACTCACTAGGTAACACTGCTAGAAATAAGTGGGGCCCGGTTTGCCTGCAGAAGTTCCCCATTGCATTCACTTTTTGATCCATATTGATATGACAGTATGGCACAGTCCATCTATGATATAAAATCTCTTGTTCCATCTACATCCAACACAAAGGAGATCCGCTGGGTCAAAATCTGAGTCTAATGGAGTAAGGTGAACTTATTGTCATATCCAGTTCTAGATTATTTGAATCTCTTGGATTGGAAGTAGCCATCAGATGATGGGTGCAGAGTGGTCACCAAGGGCTGGACATGGTAAGCAACAATATCCAACTGTATTAAACATCACTTATTCCATTACATTGCCCCAACTACCAGGAAGCATTGTTATTACCCAGGATGGCTCAAAACTTTCATGTAGTTACACCAAATTCTGACCAAACAGAATTTGGTCAGAAATTTGAACAAAAATTTCAGTTGCAGCTGAAATTGAGACTGATCAACCAAATTTCATTTCTCCAATCTCTTTTGCCACATTTTGGTTAAATTCTGTAAATTGTAGGCTCTGTTTCCAGTTCTTGGCTGCAAAGAATGATACTCAATATAGTCTTCTACAACCATATCTTGGTTGTACTGAGCTAAGGGGTTATTAACCAAGGTTATCTACCATTTCAAACAAATATGATCATTCTTATTTTCCTATTTTGTCAACCCTCCAGAACCATCTTTGAAAACAGTTTATTAGCTATCCATAAAGTATACTGAGTACAAAGTTTGATTGATTGGGTTGTTGCCATGTGAATAAATGACTAACATCCATATAAGCATACAATTCAGCAAATGTACCCAATAAATTGGCCAATGTGCCTGTCTGTTGAGCATCTTGCCTTTCATGTCAAGAAAAGCAGAAAAACTCATGCGAGGCAGGATGCATGAGTGTAGTCTGCAGTCATGTTTGCATGGCAACAAAGCAGGGAGGAGCATGCTGAGGGAAGGCACAGTGTGTCTTTTTACAGGCCTGCTGAGGCTGGCATGAAAAGAAAGCCAGCGAGTCGAAGACGGATGGTAAAACCAAAACTTCAAACACCTCTTCTCTTTCTCTCCTTTAGATGTGCTGTACAGTAGAACGCTGAAAGGGAACCTGCTGGTTCACTTTAACACAAAGACACATAGAGCCATGTTGTCTGATACTCCCACAAAACACACCTGGAACCATCAAGATAGACATTTCCTGATTCTACAAGAACCATTGTGCATTTAGAAAACTACACATACAGTACAGACTTATAATGTTAGGCACATTTCTACCTGTAAAGCCAGAAATAATACAGCACATACAGACAAATGCTGCAAGCTCTGGCACAGCAAAGTAAAAGGTTCGGGTGTGTTTGCTGAGAGGACACAACTCTTTCATGTCTACTAGTTTTTTTTTTCCTCTTTTTTGTCATCACAGACAAAATAAAAACAAACCACTTTTGTCGTCTTACAAAGAGACTAAACAGCTTGGAAAAGGGTGGCTAGAGGCATCGGAGCTGGCGTCACAAGTTGTCCTTCAATAGCATCCTTTCCTCACTATTATATACTTGTTTCTGTTCAAGATGACCTCAGTTGTATTATGTTGAGGAACTTTACAAAGAACATGTTTGTGCCCAATTAAATACATTAAATTGCATTTTAGTTCATTAAAATGAGGACAATCCGGTCTAAATCAATTCACTTATACCCTATAATGACATCTCATCTCCCATAAAAACAACAGCTCTAATGCTTCTTGTAAAGAAAATGAGCTGACTGTGTGCAGGAGGCAAGAAGACGCCTCCATAAAAATAGTCCCAGTTCCCACTTACGTCTTCCTGTGACTTACTGCCCTCTTGTGGCTCAGGAGAGAAGCAGCATTTGTGTATGAATCCCAGAACCCTCACAGTGCCTCATCACCAGCCAGCAGCTGCAGCAAACCACAACTCTGCCACAGGGTG
Organism: Girardinus metallicus; assembly: GCA_903067095.1. Lineage (NCBI taxonomy): Eukaryota > Metazoa > Chordata > Actinopteri > Cyprinodontiformes > Poeciliidae > Girardinus > Girardinus metallicus. The sequence continues at coordinate 164,455 of CAEGAE010085048.1, forward strand.
TGACTGCTGGACCCAGATGGAGTGAGTGGCAAGGCAGAGGGAGGAAAAGAGTAAGGCTTATTTTTACCCCCCTTTTTTCTGTGGGTCGCCCAAGGGGGTCTGCCACAGCCACCTATCTTCCCACCACAGTAGCCACCAAGCCCTGGAGAGAGAAAGCCAAGGCACCACATATTAACAGGGGCTAAAATAAACAATGTGAGCACACACACAAAATAAATCCACCCTGACTGGTTGACTGCAGGCACTGGGGCGCAGCAGATAAGCCAGTGCTGTTGCTTGGTGGTCTGGGGTTGATGTGGCTACTGGTGATGCCACAGTAATCTCCCCCTTCCATATGCAAACGTTGGGCCCTCATAACGAGGAGACAGTGTTGCATGTTCAGGCTGAATACACACTCTGCAAACAGCTGAAGTCAAAGGATACATTTGCACAAATACTTCACATACCTGTGGTGGGATACTGCCATGCACATAGTTAGTGGCAAGTTTCGAGACATCTGGATATCTGCCCCAAACACACAAAAAAGGGAGGTGAGTGGAAGGTTAAATGCTGCAATGTTTATATGTACATATACTGAGATTACTCAAACCACTAGTACTTTCTCACATTTTTTTTTAAATGGCAACAAAACTGCTCATAATTGTAAAGTGAAAAAAAGTTTTTCAACTATTTTTACTAATACAAAACTGAAAACTGTATCATGCCCCATTCACCTCCATAAAAGCAGTTCCTTTCAAAATTCAACTAATTATTAAATACAGACCACTTTCTGTTAATTTAATCTCACTACTACCACAGTTATTCTGTGAAGGCCTCAGAGACCTGTTACGGCACAATAGTGAACAGGCAGGTCTAAACCACAAATTCATTATAAACATGGAAAGCACATAGTAGAAGATGCTCTGCTCAAGTGAAAACAATATTGGCATTTTTAGCCAACTTTCAAAACATTGAGGGTGACAAAAAAAAAAACAACAATATCAACCGGAACATTTCTGCAGTGAAGGGATGCTAGGGATGCTTTTTTTGAGCAGGAACTGATTTGGACTTCGACAACAAAAATGTAAATTAAATTCTACTTTTTGTAAATTGATACTCCATTTTTCACGATCTTCTTAGAGATGCCCGTCTCATTTATGATCAGAAACAAACTTTTTGATTTAATTTTAAAATAATAATAATAATCATTTTAAAACCAAGACTACTAGGGGTATGGATAATTTTGGCCTCAAGATTTTTTTTTTCCAGCTGTTACATTCCCATCATCTGCGAGTAATACAATATATTTCATGAGAGACATAAAACTTGAGAAGTGTTACTTTGGTGAATAAAGCCCTCAAAATCCCCTCTTAAAGGCGTTTATTACACTTTCCAATGGATAAATTTGAACACCGTTGATGTGAAAGACAAAATCCGAGAACATTCTGGAGATTTAGGTTCCCCCTTCACTTATTGCGCGTATTAATGGATTTTTTTACTCCACCTCATTCGGCAAAAAAAAAGAGAGACATTTTGATAGGGCAGTGACAGCTTTCACAACCAGAAGCTTGGCAAGAAATACACCTTGTTGGACTTGCAATTTATGGAGTTGGTGCTAACATTTCTTTCTGTACATAGCTCGATATAACTGCAGATGTAAGGAACAGATACTGAGTATGGGAAGCTAAATGCCTAAACCTCACCTCTGTCCAACAACAACAGTGCTGCGGTCTATAACAAACTGGCAGCTGCTCCTGCTGCTACAGGCCTCCAACATGCTCATTAGTTGATGGGAAATAGATTTAGGCACATATTACCGAGTATTTACCGAGTAGCTCCTCCGAGTAGAAATATTCAGGCGAGAGCTGTCAACTTCCAGCTGGATCTTCTCACAGGTGGACCAGGCAGAGCTGGCGCAGGTGGAAGCGATTAACTTAATTTTGGTCTCGTCCCATTTAGTTTTGCCCGCGTCACGCTACTGGCCTTATAAGACTGCTTTTCTCCCTCTGTTAAACAATTTGTCTAGACTCTAGACGGTAAAGTAGATTTATTTTTGGTGCGGCCAGTGTTGTAACACCCACAGATAACAAAAAGCAGCAAAGACCAAGGATGGTTGTTTGTTATAAAAGTAGCTAATTTGTATTGGCCAAAGTTGTATCACTAGCTGGCACAACGCCGTATTTTAAAGTACGTGTCTCATTAACCATCTTTGTCAAGTGTAAGAGGAGAAAAAAAAAACCCACAAAATATCTCTAAGGAATGGTTTGTTAAGTTTAATTATTTTATTCTCTATTTTTTTAAATGACGATACTGTCACAATGAAAAGTATTCACCATCTTGGATGTTTTCCCTTTTTGTTGAGTTTTCAAATCCATCACAATCAACATTAACAACAAAAAAGCCATTGTTCTCTTAAAAGAAATTTTCCTCCAAGATATCTTCACATTTTGCTGCCTTCATTTCAGATTGTACCTTTAAAAGCCTCCCGTAGACATGATGCTGTCACCACAGCATTCCCCTTCACTGTGGGGATGCTGCGTGTGTGGTGATGTTCAGTGTTTCCTGTCCACCAAACCTAACATCTTGTCTGATGGTCAAAAAGATCCATTTTGGTCTCGTCAGACCAAAGAGCTTCATTCCGTTTGAAAATGGCGTCTCGTTGGTACTTGATGTTTTGTAGAGTCACCCTAACCCTACAATGTCCTGGTGGCCTCTCCCTCTAGTCTCCTTCTTGCACCATCAGGACTTCCTGATCTAGGCAGATTTACACACGGACCATACTGCTTCTTTCACCCATTGTGAGACTACTGGCACCAACTGGCTGGACGTTTGTTGATTTGGATCAGTCACTTTGAAGAGAGTGAATTTTTATGTAATCATTTATTTTGAGTTAAATATGTTTGTCGAATTGTCATTATTTTGTATAAATCCATTTTTTGTCATTTTATTTGTCAAAAAAGTCGTGTTGTGTTGCTCGTGATTGATTTGTAAAAGCAATAAACAAGACAAAACATCCAGGGGGGGTGAATATTTTTATAAGCACTGCAATTATTTCGACTTCAAAAGCCATCATAACACTAAAAAGCAAATACGGCAGTTCCTTTTAAGTGTAAAAGAAAAGAAGTAAAGTAAAAAAATAAATAATCCCCTTCTTAAACTGATTACAATACATGACTGAATGTGGCTGCTCCAAATAAGTTTGTTTTGAGGAATCACTTGAAATTAAAAAAACAACATTGTTTTAGTTTCTGTTGTCTGAACCATAGTATAAACAGATCTTGACTCAGATGTTCAGTGACTCATTCTGCCTGTTTTTTCCTACTGAAAAGCTCTAAATACGTCCTTTATAACACTCTTTGCTGTCACAACAGAAACCAGGCAATGTGTTTACAAGGCATATTATGCGCATGAAAATGATCGCTAATACTTTCTAGAGTGTCACAATGGTTTTATTGTTTCGCTCTGTTAAGTCCAGTGCACTGTCAATCAGCATGCTAAATCAAATACAAGCACTCCTAACCACATCAAATGTCAGGTGCACAGAGTTCATATGAAAAGAAAGTTTTTCACACATTGTAGGTCCAAAACCCAGTCGGGATATCGCTGTGTACCCTTGAGCGAGCTACTTTACCAGAGTAAATATTTGGTCAGCTGTATAAATGGGTGTTGTGTAAAAAGTTGCAAAGTGAGCTGGCAGTGCTGGGAAAGAGTCAATGCCAAAGAGAAACGCCTCCACTCAACTACTGAGTGATGAAAATACATGTGTGATTAAATTACACTGTAAATAAAAAGAAGAAGAAAGCAGAATAAAAAAATAAATATTTAGATTAAAGAGGCAGTTTCATGTACTTTTAGGCATTCTATAGCACAATCATATTAACTTCATTTGGTATATAAATGCTGTATATATCAAACATGACTTAAACTAAATTTGATTTTGTAATCTGTCGCCTTGAAATTAGATCTTTGTGTCTTTAAGAAGGTCCTACTCTTTCGAACACTCCGCCTTCGCCACATCATCCCAACAATTTTTCTTTGAATCCCCTTAAACAGTTAGGCTCAAAAAAGGTTTGGTTTGAATGCCTCTCACAACACATAGAATTATCTCTTGTATTAATGATTTTATTGACCTAATTTAAATATTCAGAAACCTTTGACAATTTTCATTCATGATTTCTTTTAGTCGTCGCATTTTGGCTATTTATTATGTATGTGAATGAAATTAAATGAGAATGCATTTTTCATGAATATGGAGGAGTTTAAATAACAATTCATGTCTTTTCTTCAAAAGAATGATGTCTAAAGCTTTGAATGTGAAAACAACCTTAATCATGTGATTGTACTTTAAATTCAAGGATAGTTTTGTTAGGTTTCCCCATCGCTTAAGGAATTTAGGCTAGAAAAAGAAAATCGTAGAATACAGCCTACACTTAATTTCATTTCCAATTTCATAATTTTTCTTGTAGATTCAGATTTTTCTTTTAAATTAAAGTGAATTTTTAAAACTGATGCAAAGTAAATCTTAATCTTAAGAAATACACAGAAATCTCAGTGCTTCGGTTATTTGTAATAGTTTGCTCATTAGATTAATAAATAATTAATCATTCAAACTAGTTGTAATAGATTGAGTCTGATTTATGTATGAACATAAATATAATTTAATACAGTGACTCAATGTTATTTTACACTCCATTTAATGGTGTAAAATAGCCATGCTCTGTATTTTTTTATCCTTTACTAAACTTTAACCAAGATTTCACCCATCGTTTAGTCTAAACATAAACCAATAAAAATCATTTTAGTCCTTACGGGTCTAAGCTTCAACATTTCTGAAAATAAAAACACATAACACACACACACACGCCCACACACAGTCAGCATGTTTATGAAACAACATTCAGCCCTCCTGGCTCCACCTCTATTACCCAATTACACTCGCCCTGCTTGTAATGATTGTGTGGTCTGAATGATAGCCAGCCTGTGTTGTTGTTTCTTATCACATTCTCTCTCACACACGCCAGCATACACACGCACTATCACACACGTACACAGCCTGTTTGCGTCTGGATGGATTTCCTCTATAAGAATTACAAGCAAAGGCAGCGTCTCAGTTAGTAGGGAGTAGGGAATGTCTGAGGCTGAAACACGAGACTTTAATGATCTGGAGGGAATCCAAAAAACTCTTTGCCCCCACACTTCTTTTTTCTTCCCTTTCCTTTCTCTTCACCCTCTCTTGTGAAACTTTGGCTGCCATAAGCCCTGCAGAATAGACTTGTTTGTGTGCCGAAGTAGCTGAGAAACAGAGTCGAGACTCACTGTAAAGAGGGTGTCTTCGGGCGGAGGTGGAAGCCACAGTCGGTGGACACCCACACGAGACATTCCTGACTGACAGTGAGCTGTAAACAAACATGTCTTGGCTGAAGGGCTCCAAAGGTTTTCTTCAGAAGCAGAACTGAAAACATTAAACATATGGATGATATTGTGAGGCACTGTCCACCAGCATTGTTGATTTCGGAATGGAGTTTCTGCAACTCTGAGAAGTGGGCTATGGTTTTTTTAGTCAGTCACCCAGAAAATAATAAAATGACTGTGTTAAAAAAATAGTAAAACATTTGCACTGAAGCATTCAGATCAGACATAACAGCCTTTGCAAAGTAGTAATATAGAGTTATGGGAAAAAGAAAGTACAACCTCTTTTAGTTTTTGCATGTTAACATTGGTTAGTATCAGGGATAACTGTCTTGTAAATATCTGGTTTGGTTTCAATTGTATTCCTAACTGCAAGTCTACAAATATACATAACCATTTCAGGATTAGTATGTATTGAACAGAGCTAGAAAAAAAACTGATGACATTACACCTGTAGCAGCACAACCCCCAGTAGACATTTTCCCATCACTGCGGTTGAATTGTAACCCAGTCTACTTTACAACAGTTTATAACTCTCTTAAAGTCCCACCAAAGCTTCTGATTCAGGCAAGGTTTCAGATAACTTAACAAATAAACATCTTCTTGTCTTTCTATACTTGAACCCATGACTAGCTAGAAGAACTAGGTTCTTCAAGCTAGTTATTATGCCTCCGGTGGCAGAGGCATAATATGATGCCTCCACCACCGTGCTTAAGAGCTGCATCAGATGTTTGTGCTGATTTGCCAAGTTTACTTTCTGAACACGTTATTGTGCACTGTTGAATATTTTTACTTTTTATCACACCTGTCCAAAACAGTGGAGGTTCAACATCCATCAGAAGCAAGCTCTGAATACTCCAATTAAAATCTTAAGCAACAGCTAAAGATTTTAATCTTTTTCTGCTTATGTCTGAAATAAGCAGAATAGAGTTGCTTAAGTAGAGAGATAAAAAAATGAACATAAAGTGAATGAATCAGATTATTACATCTAAGCTGTAATTAGGAAGAGTCCAGGGATTTTAATATTTTTCCATACTTTGTTTCTTTTATATTTATCCAGTCTTGGTAAAAATATAAAATAATGAATTTCATACATTAAAACTGTGTAGGAACCCTGGTGTTACAAATAACAACATAAACAATGAATGTATGGAATCTGTCATTTCTTTACACTTAAAGTTAAAATTAACCATTTTTAAAACATGGTAAAGGGAATAGACCAGATCCCTGATTATACCCTGACTAAACCCTAAAAACAAAGTAAAAAGTATACTTTCTGTAGTCTGTAGGATTAGCCTGCATCTTTAACATCCAGATAAGATGTCATTTATCCCTTCTGCCACCTCATCCTGCCCAAAGAAAAATCTTTGATGAATGTTCCTTGGATATCTAGAGGGAACTTGTTTGAGTTGGCGTTGGACATTGTTTGGGACTATGCACAGTAATTTGAGACAGCTGCAGAGAGTAGACCTCAGCACCAGAGGCAAACTGTTTCTATTATTGTTAACAACTATTCAGATGTAAAAGAAAACACACAAATCTAAGTGCCAATAAGAAGTTTATTTAAATTCAGTCAATATTGTTAAAAAAACAAAAAAGACATGAAATACCTTCGATATTTCTTTATACAAACTCTAGTTGCTTGAAATGATCTAAGAAAATCCTTCCTGCTAAACATCTGCAGAGAAAGCTAGTAAGGCAAACTGGAAAATGTTTCCTCAGAATTTAAACCAGGCAAGAAACGGGCCTGTTTTTCCTCAGAATTCTGATCATATGCAATAAATTTACATATTGAAATCAGAGCAATGAAAAAACAAAACAATATTTACAATTCCTTTTTAAATCAGATTTGTTTCGTAACAAAAGTCTGAAGAAAAAAAAAACAACGTGGCAAATGGGAGAAAAGCATTTTGTTTCATCCACATTAAAGCACTTTTCGGAGCTACCGTATCGATGCGTACATTTGCTACTTCAGATCTGCCTTCATACCGGAAGGAACGCAAAATGTGACCATGTTCTAATTATTCCAAGGCTCCTCAGTTCCTTTTTTTACTTCATAAATATCTTCAGTTTTGCTCGACTGCAGTGTTGTCTCCTTCACCGTTTACGTTATGAAGTAGCTGTTAATCTGCTTCTTTTTGGTTCAATGTGCATCACCTACATCAAGAAAAAAATTCAAGAGGTTCCTTTGCTTTGACAAGAGCTTTTTTGAATTACTGCAGCAACGAGGCAATAAAAATACTTTTCTATGAGCTACATGTGTTTGGATATTTATAAATCTCAGGGTTTATTAGTCCTGAGACGTTTCCTACAATTCTGAGCTGAGCTGAGCTACTCTCCCCGAAGCATTTGAGGCAACGAGGGAAAAAAACAAAAAAAAACAAATCATGTTTGCCAGTCTGTTAGAAGTTTCATATATATATATATATATATATATATATATATATATAGTCGAAGCATCTCTGCATTTCGGTTTGTATTATTTTCAGCTTCTAGTCTAACCCTGTTAAATACTGTAGGCAGAAACACTGAAGCTTCAACACTGTTCATAAGATCTCTGAATCAGCCGAAAATGAAAGAAAAAAACTTAAAAGTTTTCAGTTACAATCCAAGAAGAAAAAGAAGACTCTAATTTAATCTTCAAGAAACAAAGGCTTGTGACATTTCCTCTGTTGGCAGAGACAAAGTCAACCGAAAGGTCACTTATCTAACTCTGAACATTGATAAGCTCTGCTATAGTGTGTCACACATACAACAGTGAGTGAAGAACAGAAGTGATTAAATGATCAATGTGGAACAAGGGTGACCTCTGCTGATTCAACTAAGAGAGACCCTTCATAAGACCAGACGGGGAAACAACAACAGGATGAGCAGAGAAGGAAAAGAAGTCCAGAGTTTTTTTTTTCTTCTTTCTCATAAACGAGGCACATCAGTCCAGATGCTGAGGAGCGGGAGGTGTGGGGAAGTGAGAGAGGATTGGGGAGTGGGTTGGAATTTTAGTGGGAAATGTGGGCTGTGAAGAGAGGTTTATTTGACCAGCCTCTTGGCTACATCTCCATAGGCGATCTCTATCTCCTTGTCACTGGGGCAGGTGTTGGTGAACTCTTCACGTGTATAGGCGTTATTCAGGTACTTCCAGATGGATGTCATCTCTTTGGGAATGTCAAAGCCTCTATACTTCTTAGTCACAACCTAAAAGAAAAAGTTCAAAGTTCATGTTCAACATGCGACAAAGAACTGCAGGCAGATGAAGATGCGAATGTCTGAGGGCATTTTCAGTCTTCATACCCTCTAAAAACCCCTCATCACAGTCTGTTTAAACTTAAAAGTTATGATACATAGTGATCCATCTTATGTCCAAGGGGTTTAGTCAGGTTCAGTCAAATTCATCTAATATGACTCAAGCTTGTTTAAGCCATCAACGTTTACCTTAACTATGTGCAGTTTGGGCAGCAGGTTGCAGTCCGCCAGGGTCATTTCATCCCCGTCCAGGAACTTGCGGCAGGAGAACTTGATGTCCTCAATGCTGTTGTGGTCGATCTCGTCGGGCAGCGGGGAGCGAAGGTAGTCGTCCAGCTTTTGCAACGTCTTCAGCAGCCCACGCTCCAGAGCTGAACACAGCGACAGCAAACTGAGATCATTTCACTGCAGCTGCTTAGGCTGTATGCTTTTCAACCACACGAGGGCAGCATTTATCAAGTAACATACAATATGTACATTAACTAAAAAAAATTGTTTTTATCGTATGTATTTATGATAGAATTTTTTATTTTTTTTTTTTGCAATATTCTGCATTCCATTAGGATGGAAGGCAAATTCTACACACAACACATTTTATCATCTGTGATTGTTTAAGAGATTTTATTGTTAGAAAAAAATTTGATGAATTTGAGGGAATGAAAGCTTCGGGGGTTCAACAGCTGCTATGTCTCAGAGCGCTTATCAGTGAACTATGATATTCAGCCTCTCACTGTTGACACAGCCGTGGCCCTCGTCGAAACTCACTATGGATCAATATTTTCCCAAGGCGGAGCACAGGCAGCTGAAGCGAGATATAGACCTCTCCATAAAGATCCGTAACAAGAAACCTAACCTAGATTAAGCAACCCCTGAAAGACTTGATATTCTAATCTGTAGACTCACTGAGAGATGTTTTACTTTGCAGGGTTAAAGTAGAATAACAGGGAGGAGCAGACTGTGAGCACCGGCTGCTGAGAGGTTTTTTCTGGAAAGCTCCAGGTGAGATGAGGAGCGACATAAGAGGAGGCAGCAGAACAAAAGAGCTGTGTTCCTGAATCAGGGCAGAATCCACCAATCAGGGCAGGGCTACAAAGGTTGCTTAGCGACCAGACAGCACTCCCTTCACAGCTGAAATGTATCCATGATGCAGTTAATCTTACACACCTGTGTGAGAATGCAAGCGTGAAACACAAATACAGGTCATTTACCCTCGTTTGCGTCTGGCTTGGAGTTCTTGATGTAAGCAGAAAACTTGGCGAAGATGTCCATGCCGGCTGTGTTAGACTCGGGGTGTTTGGCACCAAGCTTGATGTATCTAAAAAACAAGAAACGGCGGATAAAACAAAGTCTGTGCTTTACCAAAGGAGAAGGGAGCATATTTTGGTTGTTATAGCAATCACAACTGACATAGCAAAAAAAAAATCATCTTCAGTTTCCCAAAAATACCTAAAATAATGAGTAAGGCAATGTAATCTAGAGTCTAACAGTAATGTACCCATGTAGAGCATAAAATGAACTGCACATCATCCTGGTGAAATTAAGGTGGTTTATGCTTTTCTTCAATGTTAACAGGCCAGATGGATGCAGCCAAATACAAAGCAAGGAGAAAAGCTGAGAAGGACTTCTGGCAAATGTATGTTTATCACACAAGACAAACCTCAACATGCAACCAGATCAAAGGATATAATGATGTAGATTAAAGCAGATCCATGTGCTGAAATGGCTCCCTTGAAATCTAAACTTAAATCCAGTAGAGAATCAGTGACCAGAGTTGAGAAATACTGGTCAAACACACCCCCACACACACTACATACAACTGACTGAGGTTCTTTTTTTGCAAAGAAGAATGGTCAAACACTTCTGTCTATAAAAAAAAAACTGATAAATATACGGACTCAGGGAAGTTGTGATTCAAAGCATGCATAGTTTTATTTTTATTTCACAATTATGGGCTATTTTGTGTATCACACGAAATCTATCCAGGGGCTTTTACTCAAAAACAGACTGGTACACCAAAATTTGCTTTCAATTCATTCATTAAACTTAATGCAGTGACCACTCTCAAATAAATAGTGACCCAAACTTCGTTCATATTGCTGAAAGAGACTTTTTCTTCTGTTTTTCAAATCGAGCCCAAAATAACTTGCAAACTTGTTGCCTCTTTTTTAAATAAAAGGCAAACATTTAAAAACCATTTTTGAATGCAGTGATTCACATTTCCTACTAATAAATCCATACTACTACTTTGTTTTATTAATAAAATACTGTAAGCCTAATTTATTGTGGATGCCAAAACATTTGGAAATGACTGGTGTAAGTTCCTTTTTCTAGACACGTGACATAATTCTCCAAATGACTTAAGTTGAGCTCTCCACTCCCATTTTATGCTCAGTGTTTTGACTGTAATGAGTTACATTTGGTGCATAGGTGTGGTGTGCTGTTAGAATATGGATCAGAAAGGACTCACTTGGGTGGGCTGAGAACATCCTCCAGGAACTCCTCGATCTTGTTGACATCAGTTTTGACCTCGCCATTAAACGTGATGAAGGGCGGGTGCGTGCCAGGAGCCAGGTTCTGGAGGTCTGCGGGCTTTCTGTGAAAACAAGACCATTCAATTCAGTCAAAACTGTTTTTTTTTTTTGTGTGTGGTTTTTTTTAAACCAAGCCGTCCAGGCGTTTGTCCCACTGCAGCTCCAGCTGCTGTCTCTCTAACCAAGTGTTGTGCGCTTTTGTGTGTCCTCCGTTCTGCGGCCTTCGCAGCCAGCACATTCTGTACCAGATGGCAGGCAGATGAGGCCGAGACACAAACAGAAATGAGCATGTGCTGAATGAGGAGTGTGAACACAAGTGAGTGGCCAAACACAAACAGCCTGTTAAATCCTCTCGCTAGAAAAGCAACACGAAACACAGCAGCGATGTTGCTGTGGGCTACAAAAACAAACGTCCACAGACCCTCAATGTTTTCATTGTGACGACGGCGGCCGCAGTTTGAGAAAAGCTATTTAAGGGCAAAGAAAAAAGGGGAAATGACCTCAACTCTTTGGCATGTTAATGGGGTGTGGTACAGTTCCCGAGTGATATCACTGAGGAGTGGGTAAAGAAGTGCCCTCACAGTCCAGGAGAGCAAAAACATGTTAACCAATCAGAAGATTAAGAAATTCCAAAGAATTGTTATTAATAAATGTAAAACATATTTTTTCAGGGAAACAAGTTCAACATGGCCTCCACTTCTGGTTAAATTTCTACAGCAAAACCACCGAAAACAAAACATGCATTTCATGTTAGTTCAAAAGGCTCCAAATGACACAGAAAAAATGCACATCTATGAGTTATTCATCCTAAAAACATAAATATAGCAACAAGAATTACAACTGGATGGAAGGAGAGAACAAGGTAAAAAAAAAAAAAAAAAAAATAGTGAGCAACATCCACTGCTTTACACGGCTAGATTTTATAGCATCCCTGCAGGAGCCACAAAGGGAAAAATATCTAAACCTTTGAACTAATTGTGAATGTGCAGGCATGCGAGTAAAGCCTGACAACTCACCAATACGCATGGCTTTAACTTCCAGCACACTTTTTGAGACTCAAATTCCAGAGGTTGTGGTTGAACTTTTGAGTTAAATTATATGAATGATAAAGTGGTGGATGAATGGAAGAATAAATTGATGGACAGGTGGAGGAATGAATTAATCTTACAGACAAGTACATACAGGGATGGATGGAAAAAATGCATAGATTTGTTTAGGAACCAAGAGGAATGTGACTCAAAGTTATATTGTTGTTTTTTTTTTTTTTTTTAGGGGGGAAGCCCAGTTATATTTCTATTGCCATATAAACAAACAACGTTTCAAAACAAAGTGGCAAAAGATACGTAGAAGACATAAATCATCCATCAGAACCCTGGACGGAGATGAAGATAATCGGGCCCCTGGAAAAAGTCCATGTTCCTGAAGCTGTGAGGCAAAAGTAAAGAAAAATTCAGGAGATCACAGTTTTCTTACCCAAGTGGTTGGAAAACATGTTCCGCACCAAACTGTAAGGAGTCGAGTCAAGGAGATTTAAATAGCTTCTCTGGAGCCTGTATGTTTATTTTTCTCTCATTTCCTACAGCTTGGGAAGGGGTCATGGGAAAACCAAACAAGGAGTGGGGAAGCGGCGAGCGTGTTAAAGGGTGGAGCTGGATCAAAGGGCTACAGCACAGCTCCACCCAGGAAGAAATCAAAAAGATGGAAGAACACACTTTGTCTGAAATTAAGCAAGGTTTAAAAACAAGCAGGCCTCACCTTTTCAGATCCACTGTGGTGACGTTAAAGACGACTCCTTTAAGCCAGAGTATCATGAAGAGCCTCTGAGAGAAGGGGCAGTTTCCGATGCTCTCGCCGTCGCTTCCCGCCTTCAACAAACAGAGTGCAAGTTAGAGAAGCAGAAGAATAACCAAACAACTTCATGTACCTTTCTTTAGAAACAAGAGGACAAAATGGGTAAAAAAAAAAAAATTTAAATCACTAGAACCATGGAAACCCTAACAGTCAAGATCTAAACATCTCCAAATGCACTTGGCTTGCATTTTAGGGCTGCAATAATTCAACAAGTAGAGATCATATCTCTGTTACTCAACCTTTACAAAGTTCACAGCTTTTCACTTCACTCCCCAAGTGAGGGTCTGTTTCAGACAATGATTCTTTCAGGCTCTGCGCCTCAAAAAAGATAAGTAGGAGTGAAACGCTGGACACCGACTCTTAAGTCCTAAAGACTTCAGCACATTTTCCTCTTCATCAATCTGCAAAAACACTTCAGAGTAACGGGACACTTAAGAATAAGACTTTTTTTTTTTCTTAAGTAAGCCTGCACAAACAAGCTGAGCAGGGTGATTAATTGAAACAAACTCTTCCAGTCTGATGAATACGGGATCAAAACAAACCTGGGGCTTGAGAAAATCAAAGCTAGCCAGTCACAAAGAGTTTGTTTTCTTTGAAATAAATGTCTGTGAATGATCCGCCCTACAAAACAGAAACGTTAAAAGCGGTGACTTGTTTTCTCCTTCACACCAAACAATAAATCACAAAGAGACAGTCAGAGCAGAAAGAGCTTTATGCACATTTAGATAAATACCAGTATCAAATTTAACACCCTGAAATTACAGAAGTCTTAAAAAAAAAAAAAACGTATATAACTCCAGACTAACTTAAAAAAAAAAATCTAATCCGAAAAAAGTTTTTAATAAATATGCGAGCCTAAATATTCACGAGGAAGACTGATGACTCTCTACAAGGAGGGTAAGCAACAGACTGTCATTGTTCTTTTCAGAGTGCTGTATTCAAGCATGTCAATAGAAAGTTAAGTGGAAGGAAAAAAAGCGGTGGGAAAAGATGCACTTAGTAGCAGTCAGTTCTTCAAGAGAGCACAGAGTTTTATGTTTGGACATGAGCTAAACCGGTCACATGTTAAGCCACACCTGGACCAGAGGCCTCATCAGAACAGTCTTACATGATCTGAGGAGAAAAAGGATGCAGTTCTTGCTTGGCAGTTCAAATTCTATTCAGATGAATGTAAATTGTGTATTTCACTTGGAAATCAAGGAAGATGAGTCTTAATAAGCACTTTGAAGCTTTTCTGTATCCACAACACAAAAGCAGGTTTCCTTTTACAGCGGGACTCGCACTGCTGAATGTACCAACACCTGCTTTAATGATTGTCTCATCACTGTTCTTGTTCGACAAGAAAATTTCTCTGATTTAAAACACCACAGGAAATCCACAGAGCATTGTGGAGAGGAACATAAGGCGCCAGACTCAACAATGCTGACAAGCTGGGAGCACTACAAAAGCAATGTGATCTTCCTGAACGCCTCAGCTGAGCCACAGCTCCATCACCTCCAAATCAGGCCGAACTGATCAAGTAAATCCTGCAGAACCAAGTACAACATGCCTTCACTCTTTTCTTTAATCAATTTAGAAAATGTCTTATTTAAATTGAATAAAATGAATAACGTTCTATTTTTTTCAAAGTTGAACAACACAAAGGTGAAAGTTCCATATTTATTTTGCGGGCCGCTGGGTGTGTTTATGCATGTAAAGCAGTTCTGTAACTCTGACCATCAGTTCCACAGAGCACAAGCTGAGGTCATTTGAATCCTGATGCCCTGGAATATCTTCATTACGGTAGAGCTGCAGAACTCTGAATTCCTCTCTCTCTCTCTCTCTGCCGTTCACCTTAAGGCGGTTTTAAGAAATGGCAAAGATCATGCAAAGTGGGCCGAAAGATAAGACTCATAGTTACTATATGACAGGTTAGGAGCGAGCACTGTGACTGATTAAAATCAGTTGACATCTTAGATAAACACTTTCCTATCAGAGATGCAGGTCTGATCTGTGGACAATAGAGGACTTTGTTCCAACCAAACACAGCATTTTCTTGCTCATGTGGACAGACTTGCTGCTGTTGTCCTCTGTGTGACGCCCTGTGGGATGGCTCTGTTTGATCTGTCTGCTGGCTCCCATTGTACAGCGGCTGTCCTCTCTCTTTCGCTTTTTGAATTCAATATCTGAAACGCTGGAATTAAATCCCACAGCCATTATTTGGTAAACGAAATTCCCCTCAAGCGTTTGCATGATCAGCTCCGGAATAAAGCCGCGGCCTCGGGGCAGTCAGACCTGCGTTAGGATCAGAAGGACATCAGCGGGATGATTATCTCCCAGCGCAGGTCAGGTCTAGATGAAGGGTGGAAACGCGACACAGCAACTGTTCCCATAGCAATGGCTATGGAAAGAGCTTTCACCATGCAGAGGAAGAATTATGCAGGTGAACTGTCTGAAGCACGCTCTCTGTCAGCAGTGATCAAATGCAAAGCACATGACAAAATGGCATTTGTAAATCAAAAGAGGGTTTACTGTAATTCAAGATACAGAGCAGTTTTAAAATAGAGTTCATATGAGCCACTGTGATCGAGAAATGGGGCACAGCAGGCCTGAGAAAGAAACGGCACCGTTTCTTTCTCAGACAGCAGCCTCTCTGCCAGGAGAGATCGACAGCATGACGAGAGCCAGAGACGTTACAGGAAGCTAGGAGGAAATTAAGGATCAAATGTTTTGATAAACATGAAGGAGTGTGAAAGGTAATGGATGCCTTAAGTGGGAATGAAAGGAAGAGGTTAGATAGCAAGCTCTACAAGCAATGTGCCTTTTGGCTTACAACCCTCTTCTTCCTCCTTCTCTTTTAATCCTTTCTCCCCTCATCCTGGGCCCCTCTGTGGAGTTGGGGGGGTTGGGCATTTGGAAAGAAGGGAGAAACTATTCCAGAAATGTCCTGTTACACCCCCCCCCCTCCCCTCCAACCAGGATGCCTTCCTTAGTTTAGGAGGTGATACTGGGAGAGAAGCGTTTTACTGTACAGAACAGCAGAATGACATTGTCCTCAGCGTTGCCATTAAAAGGTGAAAATTCAAAACCCAGAAGAGGTTTGGGACAGCCTTGTAAACAGTGTCCGCCTTCGTCCTACCAACACTTTCCAGAGTTTGACATTTAGGAGAAGGTTTCTGGAGAAACTTCTGTAACACACCAGCACAAAGCACGGCTTGTTTGTCAAGTTTTAGGTCATATTTTAGCAAGAGGAAGGGAAAAGAAAAAAAAAAAAAAAAAAAAACACAGACAAAACTCATGCACAAGAACAAGTTATGTACCCATAAAAGGCAAAGCACATGAGTTGGCAAAGGTGTAGCTTTTCCAAATAGGGCTACTATTCTGATGATTATTCGGGGATGGGGGGGGGGGGTCAACTTAGCATATTATGCAGATTTTTTACTTGTTATGCAATATTAGAAATGTAAATAAATGCATACATTGCGACTTTATATGAGCATTTGTTTGCCTAAAATGCATTGACAGCATTCATTTAGTGTAAATTTCTGCAGCTAAAAAAAACAATAACAATATGTGAAAAGCTCAGCCCTTTCTGTTGGACTGGACATCAATACAGTTTAGATCTGATCTGTTAATTAGGTTTTAGACTAACAGATAAATAATTGGATAGCTATAGGTGCTTAATAGAAGATTTATTTTACAGAAGTTTAACTGGGTAAGGCTAAAACTATGCCACTCGAGGATTTCACTGAAGATAAGATAGACAGTTAAATGTTTTTTTTTCTTAAATGTATTTGTTTTTTCAACAGTTTTGCCTTAACTGTTGTAGTGTATTTGTTTTTTGTAAGCAAATTGGCTTTTTCAGTCTGTTTGCTCCATTGATTACTAAATTAGTTACTGATTATTTCAACAATCAATTCATCACGATTAATCATTTCAGTCCTATTTCCAGTTAATTCAATTGATTTCTTAAACCATGTAGAAACATTTACTAGTGACAACTGTTGTTTTCCCCAGTATTAGAAATGCCCAGCAGCTGCACGCATATTTAACTCATTTGGAAAAAAAAAAAAAATCTAAATAATATCTGAAACAGGAAGTAAGCATCAGCTGACTTTTGCAAACAGCAGGGAGAAAAAAATCAACAGATTCCAAACACACACGCCGTTGCAGTGCAGGGTGTGAGTGTGATGTATCTAGGAGATGACGACCCGGACAGTGAGGCCAAACAAAAGTACTCAGGATGTGGCTGGGTATGCACTCCCAGGCACCAAGTCCAAGCCCATAACATTTTACAAGCATAAAATACAAGCTCGACATTCCATTTCTAGAACGGTGACGCGACAATATTCTACAATAATGAATCCTGTTCATGCAGGGCACAGTCCGCTCAGCCTCTGGTGTAGAAAGCTAATTTTAGGAACGTGGCGGCCGTGCAGCTCCCCTCCCCGACACACTTCTTTTTCTAAATTGGTCAGACTGCTCTGAAGGTTCAAGCCGCACTTGACCGAATAAGGAACTGACGATGAAACGAGCGCCATAGCTTCCCTCCTGATGCTTTCACACAGGAGGAATGCAGCCATGGAAACCTGAAGGGCAACGCCTCTCGAGGCTTTCTGGAAAAGTCTCCAGAGTTGGTGGGTGACTAAAATAAACCTTTACTACATATGAAATGAACAACTCTGACATAATTACAGAGCTTGTACTGGAATTTTGTTCACTTTATAGATAGAAAAAAAACTAAGTGTAATAATTACTCATGGGCCATATTTTTTAATCATTCAGCGCCTTGCAAAATTATGCACACACCTCTCTGAATGTTTTCATACTTTGTGAAGCTGGGATTTTATATGATACATCTACATAACATAGTGCATGTTAAGGTCACTATGCTGCTCCCATGTGTTAACAGATTCTCCCACCTGTGCAGTGGATATTTTATTTTATTTTGAATTATTTTAATGACAGAAAGCTAAATACACTTCAGATTTGTGACCTAAAAATTGTTCCACATTAGAATAACATTCTAATTTTCACTGACTTATCATAAAACTGAAACATAGAAGTTTCTGATTACAGTGTAAGAAAATCTGAAAAAGTTTAAGGGTTATGCCTACTTTTTCCAAGGCATTGAAGACAAAAAAAAAAAAAAAAAAAAAAAAGCTAAAAAAAATCTTTAAGGGTAAAAAAGTGAGGTTTGGCCTTATGAGTGAATGACTCAGACTGGACTGGGTGGGTAATGAGAGTCCTGACCACAGTCAGAAAGATGAGTGTACACAGGAGTCATTTTCAGATGGAATATGGGAACACCAACACATCTTTAGTCTGGCTCTGACTCAGGCTGCCGTCACTCTGTGGAAAACTCAGAACCTACCAGCCAGTTGTCTGACTACTGTGCTGGATTAGTCCATGAAAACCAATGGATTTTTGTGGAAACTTTGACCCTGAAGACTAAAAAAAGCCTCTGAGCAGAAATGAAAGGAAGATAAAGGTAAAACAGGAGGTAAATGTTTCACCTTTACAGCTGGAGACCAATTCCTAATTCCAGTGCTGATCCTGCTGAACAGGCAGAAGCCAAACTGACGTGCCAAAGATTTGCCTCCCAGGTCGTCTGCTACACCTTGCTTTTCCCTATAATGCTATAAATAATCAAATATGCAAAGCAACAGCTCGTGCTTCAGTCTGCAAGTTTGAATAGGTCAGTACATAGACTATTTTTATGCATCTTACTGCCCTTTCCTTTCAACTAGTGTTGTATTTCTAATTTCCATACAGTATGAAAATACTTCATTTCAAGCCTATCAAAAGGTCTAAAAGGTATGAATGTTTCCTTTAATGAAGATAACTTTCATTTAAAAAAAATAATCTTGTAAAAGTGTAAATTGAAAAGCTAAACAACCAATCAATGTACTATTATTAGTAGTAGTACATTGAATATGTGTTCAGGTTACATATTCCAAGGAGTCAGCACACACCACATGAAACACAAGAGTATATCTTCAGTCTTAAGTTACTTGTCTATATGATCAACATTCTTTGCTGAAAAAACCCCAGAACACACACGCATGTATACATGAATTCTTTTTTTAACCCCATTTCTTTTCAGCAGATGAATTGTGAATATGTAGCAATACGAGTTACTCTCACATTAAGCTTATCATTTCACGAGAATGCTCTAATCATGAATGTTTTATCTCCAGATGTTGAACTTCCAAAAATGCAGGCTAATAGTTTGTGTTTTGTTCATTTTTGTTTCTCTTCCACATATCTGTGGTTACAATCAACATTCTCTTTAGCTGAATAGCATTTCTACTAAGTTTTCCTATTTGTGTTTTGCTACCACAGGAAACGGCCATAAAGTAATAACTAAGGGTGTAATGGGATCTCCTGGCACGAGATGCAATATAGGAAGCAGGAAAATCCACCAACACCACCTTATTACCACCTAATTAAAATATTCTTTATTGCCTGCCATGTAATGTACCAATTTTTATGCCGTGTGACAAGGATGATGAAATTTTGTCCAATCGTACACAACAAAATAAGCACAGAGCAGCTTTGTATGAAATAAACGAAATGGAAGTTTTTTTTTTTCTTCTGAGACCAAACTAAGCAGTCAGCCATATCCAAGTCCAACACTGTTGCTTTGTACTGCAAAACAGTGAGTTGGTGCATCTGTGTGCATTTCTTGTTAGAGATTAGAAAGTGAAAACAGCTAAAAACCAACAAAAACTGCCAACAAATTCTGATCAGAAAAGAAGAGGCCACATTTATTTACTTAAGCCCTGAGTGGCTTGGACAGAGCCACTTATCCTCAGATTAGCTGATGAAAGGTAAAAGGATGGAAATAAGTTTTAAACTTAAAGCTTCAAAATTGATTATGGTTTGACTTAAGTTTTATACATACATATTTGAAAAGTTTATGAAAAATCTTGACAAAACTCATGCATCAAACTGGCTGCATCATCCATCAAATGGTAAACAGAGAATGGTAGACCCAAATACTGTTAGTACAATGAAGCTAAACTGTATACATATTGTACAACTATTGTCTACATTAAGACAAAATATTTTGTTCGTATCCAAACAACACTAGATCTTATTTCACAGCAGAACTAACTAGGGCTGAAACGATTCCTCAAGTGATTCGAGTACTTCGATTATTAAAATTCCTCGAGGAAAACTGATCTGCCTCGAAGCCTCGTTATGTTATGTGTTATTATTTAGCGCACCGTGTCCCCCTTTTTCCGGGGGACCAATAAGCATCTTAAAATGACGGCAGCGATGCCTGGAGTCCGGCGGGACTCCAGGCGTTTATACAGATAAACGATAGACGGAACACGGCGGGCGGCTGTGCTTTAGATGCGTAGCTTTACTGAAAATACCGAAAATAAATTAAATATCATCCCGGTCGCAACAAATGGGTGGCAAAGAGCATCATGACGTTACAGAGCTGGTAGATGTTTCTGTGTGTGACGAATGCAAATGTCAAACATGAGGGGCCGTTTAGGACAAAAACTATGTTTTGTCTCTCTCTCACTACTAAAAACTCACACACACACACACAAAATATTAAAATTGCACATATATACTATTAAAATGTCACACACATATGCAATTTTTCTCAC